>PVQB02000167.1:0-161891 GCA_002980475.2 Fusarium beomiforme
ACATATAATAGTAAAGAATTATTTAGAAACCTTTTAAATAGAAGTTTATATTATTAAATGTTATATTTTAGTTATTTATATTAGCTGCTGGAAATATACCCTTGAGGCTTGAAGTCCCTCTTATCAATCATGATGCAACGTTGCGCTCGATCGACAAGTACCCGCATCTAGTCAGGGGGAGGTGCTCCATCATCAAACCATGCGTTGATCGAAGCCAGTCATTTCCGAATGTCATGCCGCGCAAACAAAGGACCAATTATGCGTCGCTTGGGCATCTAAACCAGGCAACATGAAACAAATACTAAACGGCAACGCGCTGGTGATTGTATTTTCCGCGGCCGAACTTCCCTATGAAGGGGAAAGTGCCTGCTGCCCATTGCCACGTGCTGGGGGATGTCAGTCAAGATCCGTCCCAGCATCACAAGACCCAGTTGCACACCCAGAAGCATTAACACCGCCGTTATTTCCGGTCTTCATTAGAACTCATGATACGAGGTGGTAGCTGAGTGTAAGCCGGAGTGCAATAGACTTATCCTTATTGTTATAACCCCTGCCAATTATAAGCCATGCTTAGCCAAGAGTTTTCGCTTTATGGGGAAGCATCTGAGTGATCGACATTAAATGCACTGGTCACGGCGGAGCAATGGAAGGCAAGTAAAAACCTCCTGACCACGGTTTTCCCTGCATGAACTTCTGCTCCAACGTCGGATGACAACCCCTTATTGGCTCATGTGGAACGAATAGCAGGTGGCTTTGATTTTGAGGCGGGATTTGTATCAGGGGAAGAAGACGCAGAAGCACAAGTTGAGCACTAAATCCAACCAGTAAGAGGAATCAATACAAATATGCAATGTTCGCCTCAGTCCTTTGTGACGGTTCAGATCACTTGTGTTCTATCGCAGTAGCTGATAATCCTTACTGAGATTCACTACCTTCTTGATCAGACCAGACAAAAGAGGCATTTTGACCCTTTCCAATCTTCAAAGCCAATATGAAGGTCTCTTGTGGGGTGCATACCTGTCTCCTTGGCGTTCTTACCCAGTGCATTGCGCAGGCGTGGGCGTTATCCGGAGAGGCGAAAGCGATGGTTGAAGACTCAATGGAGTGGATGGACAAATTCTACGACCCGAAGATTGCACAGCTCTATGACCTCGATTCTAAGGCGGCAATGAACCATGAGACATTGGCCTCTACATGGTATGCGGTTGGACTTCTTGCACGGAATGGCGACGGTGATGTTTCGAGGGCTGAGGATGTCATAAAATACGTTATCAAGGACCAGCATGACAACCCCAAAGACTTGTGGTATGGCGACTATACGCGAGAGCCAGAGGAGCCAACTGTTGGAAAGTCATGGTACCCTGCCCGGATGTACGGATCGTGGGACCCGAACTGGCGAGGATTCGTCGGTCTCAGCTTCATCACGATATACGAAGAGTTCGGAGACCTGTTGTCCGACGATTTGAAGGGGCTTATACTTGAAAGTCTACATAACTGCAGCATTGGCGACTCATACCGCGAGGGTGGTGTCAACGGAGACAACCTCTATCCATCTTACAGCAACCCTGCCATCATGCGTGCAATTGGGACAAGCTGGACCGGTCGCCAAATAGGAGACGACAATATGACACAGGCTGGGGAGGATTATGCGAAGAAGATTATCGACCTCTTTGACTTACATGACACACTTTCTGAGTTCAACTCCGCAACTTACACCGGCATTTCACTCTTTGGTCTTACAATGTGGTGTAAGTATGGCCATAAGGATAGTATTCTCTCCCAAAGAGGTCCAGATCTTCTGCGCGGTGTCTGGAATTACACATCGCAACTCTGGAATCCAGGGATGCGGAACCTCGCTGGTCCATGGGACCGTTCCTACATGTTCGACATGACCAAGTCTCTCGGCATCCTATCCCACTTTCTCGCACCCATCATAGGTAGAAAAGAGGCGGGTGTATGGCAGTACCCGGAAGTCATGAGCCATTCCCGTGACTGGGCTTGGGCACCACTCATTGCCGTCCACTCGGAATTCCACAACTCATTGCTTTCGGATGATCTTAAAGAGTCACTGAAGACATTTGATGGAGAGAGAACATACACAGGGAAGGCCTACTATCCGCCATTCGACCTTGATACTCGCAATATCACGACGTGGCTCAGCGAGTCCCTGATGATCGGAGCTCAGTCGTATCGGACCAAGAGCGCAAACGGACCGTCGAATAACAAGGCCCAGTTCCATCCCGCTGTTGCACATTGGGCTTATGGAGATGACAACATCGGATGGCTTAGCGTAAGTTGCTACGGTTTCAGACTTTATTCCTGCAGCTTTACTGACACAAAACCCAGCTCCGTCCTACTGAGGCCCACGTCCTGATGCAAGTCTCGCCAAAGAAGCTGAAGGTGACTTACCCTGAGGGGACCAGTAGTTCTGTATTCACTTTTGCGGCCTCTCCCTCACTTGCGAAGAGGGATGTCCAGTCGTGGGCTGACATTCAAGGCGTCTCGATCTCTGTCTCAGGAAATTCAAACCCCTTGCCGGAGATCTCATTCGCTGGCCGATATGGTGGTTCGGGAAGTCCAATTTACGATCAAAACTATTGGAGTTTGGTGCATAAGATGCCTGCTGGATTTGAGGGCGTCCCTGAGATTATCATTGAGTTTGAATGAGACCTTCCCACGGAGGGACGATGAGCGACCTGTTTCTTACACTGTTCGTGGGCACAAATATCCATATTATACCTCTATTTTTATACTCTTCTTATACAGACCTTACCCCTGAATATATATCCCCATACCAGAATAATCGCTTTGTCCTTGCTCAATGTGAGAGCGAAAGCATTCTCTTTGTTGTAACCAAGGCCCTAGGCACCAATCTGAATGTCTTTCTTTTGGTTCCGCTTGATGGTTTCTTTTGCTCAGAAAGCCCTCCAAAAGGTCCTATGCTGTAGGGTCAGACGATCCAAGGGCCGGGAGGATCTGGAAATGCGTGACAAGGTAGAGAATGACAGTATACAGCGCGCGAAGCAACATGACTGGCCATGCGCATTCGACCACCCATTCCAAATGCGAATTGGTGCCGGTGAACTGCAACACCAGATAGCCGTCACTTGAGAGTCTTCAAATGATTTGCCTGGCCTGTCTCTCTGTTGTCGTCGTCCCGTATGGGGCGGGGACCACTGCGTAACAGTCGCACTTAACCACTACGCCACAGGGCAAAAGATTGGACTATAGCTGGTGTTGTAGCGATTGCAGTGGTGCTTACAGCTGCCTATAGTGCCTTACAGAGCTGTACGGGGACCAATCGTAACACACTGTGCCCCCCCGTCTGACGGGGCCCTCCCAATACTCACCGGCCGAGAAGATAAGGGCCTACAGATCTATTCTTCACGCGTCAACCTATCAATATCAGCTTATCGATTCCTGGTTTGCCAACGCCCCGAAATTGGAAAGTTTACGATGCCCAGCAAATGAGGAGGGAACTGGTAGATACCGTATAAGCAGAATGAATTGGGTAGTGCTTATGGATGCAAGCTAGGCCTTTTAAATCAGCCGACTGGCTGATTTCTGTAAATGGATCTGACGTTTTTTAGTCAGTTGATACAGTACTCTGGGGTGCTTCCAGACCTTGGCGGCCATCTCCGCTATCTGGCCCTCAGTGAGAGGTCCACACACACACAAATAATCTCCAAAAGTTGGATAAGAGGCTATGATAAGCGTGGAACGTAAAACGTGAAAGACAGCCTCGAAGGACTCAAACTGCTAGTCACAAACAAAATAACGTGCAGAAATTTGCAGCAGCTTCCAGATGTACTTGAGTAGCTTTGCTACCATTCCGAATCGGGAACAGGCAGGGAAAAAAGTCCCTAACATCTGGGTCTCACGGCACATATTCCGATGCCGTGGTAGCCGGATTGTGAGCGGGTCGTTGATAGCACCGATAAGTAACGCCTATCGTCGCTTAGAGGTCTGATAACGACCAATGACCAGGCACGATGTGGCGACAAATTGGGCATGCAAACAAGGCCACTGTATCGTACCCCACGGGCGAATGACTTGACTAGGTAAGTGGGCACGGGAGAAGCGGCAACTGCTATCGGTCGAATCTTCAATCGTATGAACCGATGGGGAGGTTCCCAGGATCTAGAAATATCAGAGCCTGCTCGCTTTCCGTCTCCCGAGGTTCATTTTACTCTGTGGCCTGAGTGTCTCTTTCACCTCATCCACGTCTGCGGCTGTTGCCCATCTCTGGTCAACCTAGATTCCTACAGAACCAAGGGCTCAGACAGCCATGGCAGCTTACAATGAGAAGCTCAAGGGCGGGGACCATGATGTGACCCTCGAGTCAGGCAGCAGCGACATCCCGGCGGGTGAAGACTTCACTTCGTCGTCTGATTACGGACCTGGCGTCTTAGCGAGCCTCCGCCGCTTCGAGGCTCGCATGGACAGGGCTCTCGGAGTCGAGTCTGAGGCCATCGTACGCAAAACAGAAAAGGACAAACGACCCGTACCATGGCACGAGGAGCTAAACATGGCCCTGATCTGGGCTTCCGGTACTATGGGCATCAGCTGCTTCGCCACTGGGTTCCTGGGTTGGGAGTTCGGCCTGAGCTTGAAGCAGAGTCTGCTCATTTACGTCTTCGCCTCTATACTAGGTGGCTCAGTGTCATCATACTGCGCGACCTTTGGTGCAGCAACCGGCCTGCGTCAGGTTTCCGTCTCCCGTTACAGCTTTGGTTGGTATCCCAACAAGATCATTGCATTCCTCAACGGCATTGAACAGCTGGGTTGGGCTTCTGTTGCTACCATCAGTGGTGGCCTGGCTCTTACCGCTGTCGCCAATGGCCACATATCTCTCGTTGTAGGCGTTGTCATCATCGCTCTACTTTCGCTTGCCATCAGCTTTTTGGGTCTCAAATACATCCTGATCTACGAGCGGTATGCCTGGTGCATTTACTTCATTGTGTTCATGATCATCTTCGGCATGGTGGGACCGTACGCCGACAACAAGACCCCTGCCTCTAGTTCAGGCATAAATCTTTCGGGCAATGTGCTTTCTCTGGTTGCCATCGTTTACGGCAGCTCCGCATCGTGGGCAACTATGGCTTCCGACTACTATGCGCATTATCCAGCCAATACTTCAAGGCTGAAAGTCTGGCTCATGACTACTGCCGGTATTGGTATTCCTACAGCGATCGGCATGACTGCAGGAGCTACGGTTGCCAGTGCACTCAATAACGTCCACGCCTGGCAGACCGCATACACAGACCCTCACCAGGGCCTTGGCTTCCTCATCAGAGACATGCTGCATCCTCGAGGCTTC
The DNA here is from genome assembly GCA_002980475.2 of Fusarium beomiforme. Lineage (NCBI taxonomy): Eukaryota > Fungi > Ascomycota > Sordariomycetes > Hypocreales > Nectriaceae > Fusarium > Fusarium beomiforme. Next base: position 5,321 of record PVQB02000167.1, read on the forward strand.
GCCAAGTTCCTTCTCGTTCTGCTATCTTTCAGCGGCATCAACACCAACATCATGTCCCTCTATTCATCGGCCATTTCATTCCAACAGATGGCCACCCCGTGTGCCAAAGTTCCTCGCTTCGTCTGGACACTTGGTAATTTCGTGATTGTCATGGTGCTGGCCATCGTTGGTCGTCAAAAACTCAACACATACCTGCAGGACTTCCTGAGTCTCCTCGGTTATTGGTGCACCAGCTACTTTGTCATCCTTTTCGAGGAACACACCATCTTCCGCAAGCGTGATTTCGCCAACTACGATCTTGAGGGCTGGAACAACCGGAAGAGGCTGCCACATGGAATCGCTGCCTCCGTTGCCTTCCTTTTAGGTGTTGTTGCATGGTGCATGGGAATGGTTGAGACCTGGTTCACCGGACCACTTGGCAAGTTGATTGGAACATACGGTGGTGATGTTGCAAACGAGTTAACCTTTGTGGTCACCGCGATCGTATATCCAATTGCTCGATACTTTGAACTGAAGTACTTCGGCAAATAGATTGTAGATATCAGCGTGCGTAACCAGTAGGAGCGGTTCATATTACAAGTTCTGACTCCATGACTTCTTCTCATGCCGCTCGCTGCTGCAGGCCTCCATGCAAGACGAAGCCTTCTGCTCTATGCAACTTTAAGGTATCCGTGGCAACAATTTCGTGTGTATTTTATGGTGATCTGAATTGTGGAAATCTACAAGTGACATTGTCGGTTCCCATCGACACGAGCGTGATGCCGATCCTCCTTGTAAATATGCAATAGAGCCATTCCCTTAAGCTCCTGCATAACCATACAATGACCCGGCACCATCAGCACTAGCTCTGTGCCTTGTTTTAATACGGCCCTCCTGGCCAGATTATAATTCCTAGGTGTGATTAGAAGATATAGCTAAGGTCAGGGCATTGGCAACAGGCTTTAGGCCCGAGGGCCGATGGATAAATGCACCAATGTACTACTTTCCATACACTATCTACTGCGACTGTCATTAATATATCCCATCTCTCCCCATTCAGTGGTACTCCTTCGTTCCACTGGTGATTTTGTATCTGATTAATTTGGCGTAGCAGCAAGGCTATCAGAAGCCGCTCAAAAGTAAAGCGCTTATGAGGGGGCTAGTACTTCCACTATTATAACATGTTCGTATGGCACGAGACATCAAGCAAGTCAGGAGTATACATACGTATATGAAGGATTTGATCTGTTTTCCGTGCCGATAGTCTACCGGTAGGCATGAATCCCGATACGTGTACTCTTCCGACGCACATTGAGCTTCAAAATAGAAGAAGCATTCGCCGCCCCTGGAAATGCCACGGACAGATGCTGGCACCAAGGTCGCTCCCACACATCCTGTCTTGTCGCCATCTCCTTGTTGTTCAGCACATCCTGTACAAAGCATGTCTTCACCGAAGGTATAACATCTGCCAAGCTCTGATCCCCAGATCTTCCTGTGTCGAGTATCGCTGTTTACGTTGCAACCCGTCGCCTTTTCGTAAAGATCAACTACGGCATGTCAGCCAATCCGGAATCGTGGGTCACACATGTATCAGACATATTACGTACCCTTCCATAATGCATCTTCCTGAGTAGGCACTGGTATCTCAGGCTCTCCAGTAGGCAAAGGAGCCGCAGAAGTCGCAGGTCCGCCGGTAGGCAGAGCTACCCTGGTTCATATACTTAGTCAAGGACAGAAAAGTGGTTCATGGATACGTACGGTTCGCAAGCCTTGCCATTGTCTGGACTCGAGTCACCATAGCCAATGCGACTTTGATGCTCCATCATGATATTATAAACGACCAAACTTGCAATCATTTGGTGCAATGCAACTTGAGGATGGAATACTCGCGCATACCCTGCTGGTATGAGGTAATCGGTGATGCCAGAACGTGGAATCAGGTCTCCTTCCGGAGAGGCGCCCACCTTTGACTTATCTCTGTCGCGATGAAGCTCGGTGTTGGGATCTAGGAGGCGCGTGATTTGGGCATAAATAAGCATATCTCCATATAAGGTCCCGTTAAGCTCGCCGCCTTCAGTCAGTCGCTTCCATGGATCCGTTCCCAAGGGGTCGAGGGTGTTTAGTTCGTAGAACATAAGTCCCTTCCTAGTATTGCTTTCACGAGTCGACTCATCAACTACTGGTTCACAATACCTGCCGCCATAGTTGCCTACATAGAGGTCGTATGGGACGAACAGGACAGAATCGCCTGCTCTTTTAACTGCTTCTTCCTGGAATAATCATTAGTATGGGTCAAGGTAAACTCTCGGTGTAGAGCCAACAGACAATCTGCGAATTGACTGTGTCGACCATATTGTTCATAGCCTCACGACGACCTTTCGTCAAGTACTCTGCCGGTTGCCCGAAGTTTGCTAGTTTCTATCTCTAGGTGATTAGACATGTTACGATAAGCCTCATATGGGTAATGTACGTAGATCCAAGTTGTCCATGTAACTTTGCCACACTCCTCTGTCATGTCTTCAGCGAAGAACTTGGCGTACCTATAGATCCTGTCAATTATAATGTCCAGACACAAAGTTAAGCAAACCACTCACCCTGTGACATGTACCTTGGCTCTGCATCGTCCTTAGCTTAGTAGTTCTTGTAAATTAGACAAAAAGGGTGCGTACCCGTCGGCAAGCTTTTTCTTCGCAGCTGCCAAGACGTCGTCAAGTTTCCTACTAAAGTCTGGAGACTCAGCCAGCGACTTGCTGAAGTCGATCTAACCCTCGCAGCCTCGAGAAAGACTGTCCCAATCCACCCTTTTTGCCCATTCATAGTTCTTGTCCACCTCTGCAATTAATTTTGCCTCTAAGGCTTGCGTTTTGGTGAAAACGCCCACTTGGAAAATGCATGAGTTTAAGAGACTAATTAAGCCGTCGTTACCACCTGAATATTATTTCTCATTATTCACAAAACTTCTCTCGAAGTGAACCAGGATCGAAGACTTACTAATGGATAGGGTAATGGCGTCCTGATTATCGTCCAGACTGGGAATTTGTTTGTCTAGAACATCTTTCGTGACAGCGCTGAGCATGAAAGAAACTGAAATTTGCGACCGGATGGGTCTCCAATTCGTGGAATCCCGAATCTGAGAGGGATGCTACGGTTTGTTATTTAATTAATCCTTTCACAAAGCGGTGTAGTTTCACTGGGGGTATTCCTCCGTTGAACCGATAAATAAGGGGAGTCAAGCATGTAAGTAAGACGAGGACTTCTCTTTCCACTAAAATCACACTCGCTAGTCTTTGGGACCTTGACTCACATAAATTCCTGCCGATATCTTCATCATTCACACCACTGATTCCACTGATTCCACTGATTCGGAGTCTCTCAGGTTCGCAGCATTCAAATAATTGCTGAATTTGCGAGAATACACTGCAAGCCATGCACCTCCACTTGATCACTTTGACAGCCGCCTTCTTCAATGCAGTAACTGCTATTCCATGCTCAGAAATCGGATGGTCCACTGGAAGGGATAGCGCGGGCTCGGCTGGCCTAAATCCATTCGATCCCCAAGGACGTTGGGAAGTTGTGAAAGCCAACGATTGCTGGGCTCGTTTTCAAACTTACGCGATAGGTCAAAATCCAATCGATGCCAGAGTCACTAAAACCGACTTCGAGGCGACTGGAAGTCAAGTCCGTCACACAATCAACAACTACTTTGGCAGCCCTGGCAATATTATGCTTTGGCTCCCCTTGGCGACCAAAGTCTTCAATACGTACGTACATTTTCTATACTCAGCTTCCATATCTCAACTTTGTGAGCTGTTCTCAAAGAGCCTTATATTTGATGCTCTCTAATCGTACTGCCGCTTTTCTAATCTCTTATAGGCCAATATCCTGCCAGAGCAGATTAGCCGCGATCATGAGCCTGTCTCAGGTCCATCTTCTATCATAAGGGAACTCACTACAGTCTCGATTAGTAAGTTATGCTTAGGGCGAAGACGGAACTTGGCTAATAACAAACAAGTCCTTCCCAGCGGCGCGAAAAAGCTTGAGGTCGTGAGACCAGAAGGTGCTGAACAAGGCGAGAGCAACGAGAACCTAAAACGAGCAGATGCAATGGGGATTACCGGGCTCAAGGGCACGATATCGTCGTCTGACTGGGCCTATACTACAGCTGCCGAACTTCAGTCGGTCATGATGAGCGTTTTCTACCATACAGTAGGACATGACACCCAGCCAGACGGAGACCTGAGTAATGCTTGGGTCACGGCGGAGAAGGCAGACCGCAACGAATGTGTCGTCATCGACTTTCGGGATTTCATCAAGTTCCGACTGTAACAGCTTCTCCCTGGCTGAGCTCTATTCTCTATGTGGCTATGTTCTTGTATATTGTAAAGTACATATGACAGTCAAAATCAGGTATCTATGATGGAACGTGGTGGTTAACTCATTCTTTTATTGTTTCTGTGTTGCTATCATATACACAAGCCGTCTCTTGAATCCTCAATGTTTAAGGGAAAGTGAGGAATAGGTGTCAAACATGTATTATAGGATTGTTATGAGAGCAATCTGGTAGAAAGTATGGTGAAAGATTTACGGGGCATTGCTATTTACAAGAGTTTTAGTAAGAGATTGAAATATCTTTGTTGCCACAGTTTCCTGGATCATATCGAACGAAATTAGGTTTGCCACACCAGATGTGAGGTTCTGGTTAGTGAAAGGCTTTAAGCAAGGAATATTTGATTCCGATAAGGTCAATGGAGTTGTATTGATCTGCTGAGACAAGTGACGGTATGTCATGCGTGGGTCATGCGTTATTGGGTAATAAGGAGGATATAATTTTAATTGCATTCCGATTGAGTAAGCTAAGTCTTGGCCAGGCTTCCCAACGCCTGATTGACCAAGGACTTGCAGTCCTGAGGGACATCTGCATCCTTCAAAGTCGACAACCGATCCTGCCAGATCTTCCACCTATCGTTGTTGAGACCCCGCCATCCAGCCTCATCCTTGAGATCTGCCAGGCTAGCACCCGGCTTAGCGACTTTACCGTCAAACTGCTTTCCATCTTTACTGGCCTTGGCGAGAGTATCGGCAGCATAGATTAACCAGACAGAAGAGGCCTTCAATAACTTGGGTGAAGTTTGCTGAGAAATCTTATCGGCAGCAGGGTCTTCAAGTGCTTGGCGCAAGGTCCAGATGGCAAATAGGCTAAGGTCATTAATCCCAGCAGCTGTTATCTGAGCGAAGAAGCCGTTGATGTTGACGAAAGCTTCATCTGACTTGTCTTGTGCTTATCAGAGTCAGTATATCATCATGATTGTCGGAGGTCGGAGCTTACCGATGTCGAGCTGCTCGCGTGCTTTACCCCCAAACATGGGGAGCTCATCCCAGCGCTTCTCCTCACCCCAAACTTCAATCTTCTGGGGAGGTTGCGGGATACTCTTTATCGCATGCAAGGTTTCCACTAGCTTCCCTTGCTGGTCATGGGGGGTCTGCTCTGCAGCGGAGAGCACCGAAGACCAAAGGCCATCAAGCTCGCCCTCAATTTTTGAAGTGTGTTCGTTCTTCTTGATAGCCTCTAGACAAGGACTGGTGAGCTTTTCAGCAGCTTGTTGAGCCGATACGGCATTGTCGCTGAGTAATTTGGTGATGTCGGTCATTTTCCAAGCGCAGATGAATGAAGAGAATGGCAAGCGGAGAAGAGAAAGCATGAAAGAATATTAGCATAAAGACTGCGAAACGAAGCGGAATTACAAGATTGATGATTCGCGCTAACACGGCGTATCACATCCGTTATCCGAGGATGAATTACAAAAGGGCTCCAATGATTGCGATAAGAGCAACACGAGGGCGGTGACTGAAACAATATATGCCGATCGGCCCCCGCTCTTGTTGCGGGATTTTGATATGACTGGCCAGACAACGCTCAGCTACATCTGCCCATATGCCGGACCTACATCCGGATTAAGCAGGTGGTGATACTATCTCGAAACTAAGTGATTTATGCGGCCAATCGGACTCACGAGTTCATCCACCTGCCTCTCTTTGTGAAGATCTACATGTTTTGGGTCACCGAGGGTTGGATGGACTGATGATAGGTGATGTTCCGAGTATACACAAGACATAGAGATAATCAACTATAAAATCCGTGAATGGACTCTTATCAATGATGTAACTTGTTCTAGCACGCTCTCATCCATCATTAGTTGTTGTAATAAATTGGCAAGATGCTCTTCTTCCAGGTATGAAGTTCTTCCAATTACAACTCGGAGCAGAATGATGCTGACCTAAGACTACAGTCAATCGCTTCCCTCGCTGCTCTTGTCAGCTTGGCTGTCGCCAGCCCTGTTGAGAAGCGTCAGTCAGCCACCACTTGCGGCAGCACCAACTACTCTGCCTCTCAAGTCCGTGCTGCTGCCAACGCTGCTTGCCAGTACTACCAGAACGACGATACTGCTGGCAGCTCCACCTACCCTCACACTTACAACAACTACGAGGGCTTTGACTTCCCTGTCAGCGGTCCTTACCAGGAGTTCCCCATCAAGAGCAGCGGTGTTTACACTGGCGGTAAGTAGTGAATTTGAAGCTAATTTGTGTTATCACTGACCGATATCTTCAGGCTCTCCCGGTGCTGACCGTGTTATTATCAACACCAACTGCCAGTACGCTGGTGCCATTACTCATACCGGTGCTTCCGGCAACAACTTTGTTGGATGCAGCGGCACTGACTAAGCTTTCATTCGGCTGGGTGTTGGTTTTGAGCCCTATATTACCCGTATATAGTTATCCTACATGTCTTAACGACAGTAAAATACATACTTTGACTCACTCCGTCTGCTGCTGTTAATCCGTACTCTGAATTCATTACTGATATTCTTCGTCTCCATATCATCGAGATATCACAGTGCCATTTCAGGAAACTGTTTGCAATATTTATGGTATATCTTAGAAACCAAAGGCAGAGAATCGACGAAAAGAGAAATACTAAACTCATGCTGTGACCTGCCCAGAGCCATTAACAATACAAGACCCATTTATCCAAGTTCATCTTCTTTATGACCTTACTGAATCCCTGTGATCCTTCAGCAGCGCCAGAAGTAGAACATATCTTCTTTTTGTCCTTGGCTTTCACATTAGGTGCGCCTTTGGGATACTCAATGTTGAAGACAGGCTTCCCGGCCTCGATGTAGGGCTGATATAGGTCACATTCTGAATATTGAATGCAGGACTCGTTGATGCAAAAGGCGACGTATGGAAGGACCTCTTGTGTGACATCGCCGCCGTTCTTCATACCCATAACCATGTTATACTTGGCAGCCTCTGCAGAGAGAAACTGAACGTATAAGATGGTGTCCTCTTCAGTGAGGTCAAGGCCATTGTCGTTTTGCTTTAATTGCTGTCAGTACATAAGTGTTGTCATTCCAGGGCTAACTCACATATCCGTCCATGTTATCAGGGTCAATGGCATCGCATCCCTTCTCCGCAGCCAACTGTATTCTTTGCGCCATGATAGCTCGCACGGCAGGACTACTGATATTAACCCATCTCTCATCTGGCCAGCCATCCATAACCTTACCAAGATCCTTCTTGGGAAATTGGTTTTTGTCAGGGCGCCAGTTCTCCCACGAACCAGCACTAAAGTAGCAGATCACCTTCTTTCCGGCCTTCTGCATGGTAGTAATCGTGCTCTTGGAGTTCTCGAAAAGATCCATATCCCAGATCGGAACATCGGGAGTCATTGACTTGACCCCTGCTTTGGGGACCTTGACTACCTCAGAGAGGATGATTTGCCATGGTGTTCCGACTGCTGGCTGCCAAAGTTCTTTGCGCTTGGGGGTTGTAGAACCACGAAGAGTGAGACTGGCTTGTGATAGCTCTGAGAAGGATGCTGCGAGAAGCGCGGCGGACGGTAAGAAGGAGGCGAGCTTCATTTTAAGATTTCCGGGATAATAAAAAGAAGTTTATTTGATGTTTTAACGGCTTGATCAAACAAGTGTTATTCTAATCCTCACGACGACGAAGATTAGTATGCATCAGGTACGACTAGAAGGTTTATGTACGTTAATAAGAGTCGCCACGAGTTGTCACCCTTACAAATGTCAGCCCCTTCCGTCGCCACGTTCCAGTCCATTCCTGCGACGGGAGACGGACTGAACTGAGCCGATTCGAGCCCTTGGAATCCAATTTTTGGACGGCTTCCACTAGTTTGAGGCGCAAAGACAGGGCCACCCTCATATAGACAATCCCAATTCTTTCTGCAAACTTAATAGAATAACAACCAATCTGGGACATTACTAGGTTTCCATATTTCAGAAACGTTTCGCCAATCGCTCGCCAGGCTATTCTTTTTGTTTGAGAGACGTCTTAACCTCAAATTGAGCGGCTCCGCCAGACTCATCTATGGGGAAGCATGGGATGGGAGGAATGTGTGGAGCTTTGAACCAATCCCAATGCGGTCAAGAATTCCAAGTCTCATTCTTTGTAGGATTTCTAGTTGAAAGCATGTTTGTTGGACAACATCGATTATTAGAAATGCGAAAAAGGCTCAATCGTGCCGAGACTGATCGGACTCTGCTAGACCATACAGGCACCAGGGATTATGACAGCTAGAACTAAATGCAAACAGGTTTCTGAAGCAAAAAACTAATGAGCTAACCATTTTTACATTTCGTTTACTGTAAGTCTAGAGTTATTGACAAATATAAGGGCATAGACATCCGAGATCCGCTAGATGATTTGTTTCCGTTTCATTCAATTTGTTTTCGGATCCGGCTCCAAAGAAATCGAGGCCTCATGCAGCATAGACATGAAACCATACATATTGACTAGCTTAATGATGTCTCTTACGAGTTCTCTTAGCAGCCTGCTGGCTCAGCTCAATAGTCCATCTCATCAACTTTCCATCATACTCAGCCGTATGCTCGCCCCGTCCACTTCCAAACCACGATTGCTTCAACGCATCGACTCTGTTACCATCTTCCAGGTGACCAAGCCACCTCAACAGGGTGAGGTAACCGCTATCCAGTGATCCTGAGATCCACGCGTGGTGAGGGCTGAGAGCCTCGCCGCAAATGGCAAACTTTCCATCACAGAGAATTTGTTGAAACTCAGGGTAGATATACTTGAATTGACCAGGACCGAAAAGCGCAAAGGCTCCCCCAGTGTACGGATCGTGAGACCATGCGAAAGCATGGTGCTCAAGATACTCGTTCCTCAAGAACTCAACAGTAATTTTGGGATCCTGACTCTGGCCCCAAATATGGACAAGATCTTGGAAACATTGAGTTATGACGGCATCGTCAATGCAAGGCTTCTGCTTCGTGTAATCAGGAATCAAAGATCCCATGCGCGTAGCGTCCTGAGCCCAGGTGTAAGAAGTCATGAGTACAGCGGACGTATCATCGCCATCATCCCATGATGGGTAAACGATGTTGCTACTCGGCAGGTCAGAACCGGATACACCACCGAATGTGCTGCCGTTGGTGGAGGTCTTGTACATGTTCTTCCACCAACGGGTCTTGAACTTGACCGCGACCTTGCAGGACCGATCGTAACTGAGAGCTCGGATACCAGTGAGGATCTTCTGCTGGATCTGCCGAAGACCGAAGCCAGGGACGAGGCCTGAAATATCCATGCGCTGAAGGGGACCCATGGCAGTGGTGTTAAAGACCATGTCGTATGCCTCTGTTTTTTTGCCCTCGGCTCCAGAGATGGTTACTTCAATCTTGTTCTCTTGGTGGTTCTCTGTCATGGCTACGACAGATGTGTTTCTCTTGACCTTGAATGAGACGGGATTGTGAGGAGCCCACTCGGGGTCTTCGATGCATTGATTCATCTTGTCAGTGACGACCGTCATGCCTCCTTCGAGACGCCACCAGGGTTTGCCGGCAGTGGCCTGGAAGTCACTGAAGTCGCAGAGGGACTCGATGAACGACTGCTCGAAGAGGCCCGTAGAACTGTATGAAGGTTAGTGGACAGCCAGTGTAAAGATCGCGCGTAGTGAACTCACGTGGAAGCAGACTCAGCTTCTTCGGTCTGGTCATAAGTCCATCTGGGAAGTCTCAGTAACCACTTCTAGGATTAAAACGAGATACTTACTTGGGATCAGTAAACATAAGCCATCCCCTGGTGGAATAATTATCCTTGCCACTACTGACCCATTCCTCAAACTTCTCGTTCCAGTTTGTACCAAGGCCCCTTATAATCTCGGTCATCCTTTCATCGTAAGGCTTCCCGCTGTGAACAATTAGTTTTCTTCAACTATTATTCGTGGTGTAGTCTTACTCAGGGGATTCGGTATTGGAATACCAGTGCATCTGAGGCTCGCAGCCAGCATCGAGGACATACTTCGTTTTCGGAAGTTTCAATTCGTCGATGAGGGTGAGCGTTCTAACATATGTGTTAATCATATTGTTCGAGATCGCAGCCCGATACTCACGATTGCATTGCATCAATCTCTGGGATGCGCATGGCACCAATGTCGTAGTAGTTATGAGGACAAGCATCGTCCTTCTCAAACTTGTAGGTGTAAACCCGACCGCCAATTCTGTCTGAAGCCTCATAGATGTCCACATTGGAGATCTTGAGCCATTTGAGCATCATGGCAAGATACAGGCCTGTAGCGCCAGCGCCAACGATAGCAACGCGGCCCTTGTACTCTGAGAGATGCTTTAGAGGGTCTTCATGCCCATCAGATGGCATATGGCCAATCTGAGGCAGAGGCTCATCTCGATCGACATCCTCATTCAGATCATAACGCAGGCTGCGAAGATGCTTGTCAAGGATATGCTTGGCGTAAGCGATTCGAAGCCCAGACGGAACCTGCAAGGAGGGATCCTGGGGCGGCATCGCCGGTAGATGCTCAGCACGTTTAGCCATTTTCGCAAAGTATCAAGGTCAATAGTAGTTGGTTGAATACAAAATGGCAATTGAATTTAAGAGCCTGCTCAAGTTCAAAGGAAACCGACAGTAAAATGGCTCTCCCTCGAGAAGTGAGAAAGCCCAGTTCCTTTATAACCAATTTTCGTAAGCTGACCTTCCTCTCCCGCTCAATATTTCATGCAGTCTCGCGAATGTGAACACATCACATTCCTCCCATTTGATTTCCCCTCACTTTGGCGCAGCAATATTGAGAATTGGGCATATTGTGGCGAGCTGAACATCTAGACCAACCTATGGGGGGACGGCTCAGGGTGCCGCTAGATGATGCATGAGCTAGTCGGCCCGCCCGGCAACCCGCAACTAAGCAGCCGCCATATCTCGTTTTGGTGTATCACGGGCAGATCTCCCTTTCATTCGGTGTGTCATGTTGCAGAGGGAAGTGGTGTTGGGGATAAAGGGTTGGATTTATTTGCAGGAGTCTGTGTGGTAGAAATATGCAGCAATGACCCTGTTCAATTGAGAATCAGCTTTTACTGCTGCTTTTCTTTAACTGGGCAAGAGAGCTAGAGCTAACAAACCCTAGAAAGGAATACGAGGGCACTAGCCAAAGTCAGTCAGCAGCTGAAACCTCTCATTACACCTCAGCAATGAGTCACTTAGGCATGTCTATAAGTAAACAGAGACTGATCTCTTTCTTGTGAAATTTACTCGACCATATTCAGACGTTAAAAAATGGATATTATGCTTTACTATCCCGTACTTGTATCAGCTTAGTACGAAAATTGCTCGACTCAGCACTTGTTCTTTGTGTTGACTGAAACAAAATCGCTCGCCGGTGTCCTGCCTGTTATAAAATAGATGAGCTTATGAAAATTCCATATTCAACTTCTCCACGTTTAATGCTTCTGCAGTCTCCGCATTTGTTGACCGAGCAATAAATTCGCATTCACAGCTGACCCTCTTCATTCTCAATGACGTTATGATCCAGAAATTGTCATCTGATTGGGTTAACTACACCCCGCATTTCCTGCAACTTTCTCAACCAAGGATAAGCTGTGCCTCTCTTTGACTTCACATCCTTACACCATCTCAGATCACACACCAAAATGTCGTCCAATCAACTCTTCCAATATTCCGTTGTCTCAGCCCTCATGGATGGGGTCGCCGAGACAGGAATTACTCTTTCGGAACTACTCACACATGGCGACCATGGCCTTGGCACCTTTCGACACATGGTTGGCGAGATGATCATTCTCGATGGAACTATTTATGACATGAAGCCCGATGGCTCTGTGGTAGCTCTTGATAAGAATGCATGCGCTGAACAGACCGCGCCTTTTGCGATGATTGCCGATTTTAAGCCGACGGTCACAGCTTCGAAACAAATACCGAGCAAAGATTCTTTTACCGAAGCTCTGTCTCAGCTTCTTCCAGCGACGAATAATCACTATCTAGCCTATAGAATCGAAGGCACATTCAAATCAGTCACTGTACGAACGGTCGGAGGACAACAGTCACCAGGTGAAAGTCTCGCCGAGCTTGGAAAGAGACAGGCGTCTCATACTTTTGAGGACATAAAGGGTACAGTCATTGGCTTCAGATCACCGGCTTTCATGCAGGGCATCAGTGTCGCTGGGGATCATCTTCACTTCCTCTCAGCAAATAGGGATTCTGGCGGCCATGTGCTGGCATTGGAAGGTGACGGTGAATTGGAGGTCAGCGCAGCTAGGATCACGGCGGTCAACCTGCAGTTACCTTCAGAGGACGATGCTTTTAATCAAGCCAAGCTGGTGCGGGATGATGAAGGCATAGCGGCGGTCGAGGGTTAAGTCTAAGAGTGTAAAGCGCAGAGCGATATGTCCTCAGGAAAGGTATACTTGCTGCCTGCATCGCCACTTTTGTTTCTGTCCCTCTCGAGCAAGTTCCTCTGAAAACTGCTAAATACGTCTACTGGCAGTTCAGATGACTCAAGCAGTCCGCATCACTCATAAAGCAACAATGAAAGAACCGACTCATATTTGAGGTTCAAGTACTTGGAGGCGTTCTCGGACTTTGATACTGTTAGACAATTCGTTTGCCGGACGCAATAGCGCCCCTCTGTTCAATTTGATCCTCGCCAGGAATAGCATACAACTTAGATCAGAGCATATCACGTTTATTCATGCAAGGTCATTGCTTGTAATATGGCTGCCGAGGCCCGTCCTTTGTGCTTTTCCAGGAAGGTGCTTAATTCTTGTTAATGCAGCTTAAGACGACTCCATCTCCAATCCTCTACAGAAACTTCGAAGTCTTAAGATTCAATTTAAGCTTACTCTCCCCTTAGTTTTACCCCAAATTATAAAGAGTCGCATTTTACGGAATGCTTCGACTTACTAGGGTGTAGCTGCAGATCCTTTTCCATCTACGATAAAGTTGTAGTGATCTTCAATGCCAGCAAACCCTTGCACTGTAATACATTCTCCACCTCTGCATGCTTGGCCAGCGGCAACAGCCAAAGAAAAGACAATACCTTGCAGGGAAGTACCTAATATCTGAGTAAGCCTAACCCCTGAAGAAATACTTACCGCTTATTGACTCATTGATCTTTCTTCATCAACATCAATTCTCATGCACAGCAATGCGTATCGCGGACTTCTCTTCGCTGCTGCTCCGGGCAGCTGGCTGTCAAGCCGCTGGGCCGGACTGCAAATGCTTCCCCGGAGACTCTTGTTGGCCTTCCGATGATCTATGGAGTCATCTCAATGATACTGTCGGTGGCCGATTGGTAGCTACCATTCCGCTAGGAAGTCCATGCCATGATCCGAACTATGATGCTGAGGAGTGTAAACGCCTGCAAAGCCAATGGCTTTATTCCTCGATCCAGTATGTTCTTGCTTCCCTTTAATCTTCATTTAAGGCATCAAGGCCACTTCTAACGTACTCAAGTTCTGAGTCGTCCTCCTCAATGATGGCTCCTTTATTCGCCAACCAGTCTTGCGATCCGTTTCAGCCCAGGGACAAACAATGTACACTCGGCAACTATGTTAGATACGCCGTTAACGCCACGTCGGCGGAGGATGTTGCTGCTACCCTCAAGTTCTCTCAAGAAAAAAACTTGCGCCTTGTTATTCGCAATACAGGTCATGATTATCTCGGTCGCTCAACCGGCGCGGGATCCTTAGCCGTGTGGACTCACTACATGAAAGGCACGGAAGTCATCGATTGGAAGGATGAACACTACGAAGGCAAAGCTCTCAAGGTCGGTGCCGGCGTGCAAGGCTTCGAAGCACTTGCAGCTGCCCATGCCGAGAATTTAGTCGTCGTCACTGGAGAATGCCCTTCTGTTGGCCTGGCTGGAGGATATACCCAAGGAGGCGGCCATTCAGCACTAAGCACTAATTTCGGTCTTGCAGCGGATAATACCCTGGCATTTGAGGTCGTGACAGCCGATGGAAAACTTGTTAAAGCAAGCAGAAACGAGAACCGCGACCTTTACTGGGCGTTGAGTGGGGGCGGCACCGGCAACTATGGAGCTGTTGTTTCTGCTACTGTACGAGCTCATCCGGAAGCCAAAGTCAGCGGTGCTAGATTTCTCGTTACTGCTCCTGAGGGAAGGGCGGCGCTCATATATGACGCCATCGACGCCTTTCACGAAGCACTCCCCGGCATTGTCGATTCTGGTGTTATGATCATCTATTTCTTTTCAGATTCTTTCCTTCAGATTCCAGCTTTGACAGCCTATGATAAGACCGAGTCCCAGATCAAAAAGATCCTACAGCCTCTTGCCAACTCGTTGTCTGAGCTTGGTATCGAGTTCGAGCCAACTTTTACACAGTTCCCAAGTTACTACGAGCACTATGATCACTACTGGGGTCCCCTTCCAGCAGGCAATATCCAAGTTGGCACACAGCTGTTTGGCGGGCGCTTACTACCACGTAGCAAGTTAAAGAAGTTTTCTCCCACCGCACGTAAGCTTGCCGAAATGGGGGTCATTTATATCGGTGTTGGCCTCAACGTATCCAAGTTTGGACAGGACGATGCCAACTCTGTGTTACCTCAGTGGCGAGATTCTATTGTCCAAGTCTCTCTGACTCTTCCTTGGGATAATGAAGCTCCATGGGAGGAAATGCTAGCCACTCAGAGGAGGATGACAGAGGAGATCCAGCCCGTCATTGAGGCTGCGACACCTGGTGCTGGGGCTTATATCAACGAAGCGGACTTCCAACAGAAGAGTTGGCAGGAGACCTTCTATGGCGTGAATTATGGCAAGCTGTTGAAGATTAAGAAGAAGTATGATCCTGAGCATCTTTTTTATGCTACTGTTGCAGTTGGTAGTGATAATTGGTCTGTTGCAGATAATGGACGCATGTGCCGATCGCGGAGTTGAACCTCCTGATTACTTATCTTTGTTGGCTCAAACTTCGTCTTCCACTTCGACTAAGATCTTGTATATTGAAGCTAAGCGCATCAGATAGGCGAACTTAACTTAGTGGCAGCACGTCAAGCAAGGCGGGGAAACGAGCATTGCTTGCACGATTATGTATTAAGAAAACTATGATTCTGTATGGCATTATCTCGCCATGAAATAACTATGTGACAGTGACCTCGGTCGTCTTTCTGATAACGAATCCCTCAACATCCATGTCTTCCATCTCGACTTCCGAACCTCCAGAGCGAGTGGATCCGTTGGGCGGAACAATCTGCTCTTGCGAAGTGTTTCTTTCGCCGGGAGTATCGGCTCCGTACATCTTTGTTGCGTAGTTGGACTTTGTTGTGGTATAGCATCTCGTCTGTGTACTCATGCCATAGCGATTACCGGCCGCGGCCTGATCGCTATGCGTATATATCGATCGGTCCTCGTTGAAGCGGAGCTTTGAAGCAAGTGTATCAAAACTACATTTAGTTAGCTTTGTCGTAACAAATAAGGCACTAAACTTACTAAAGAACAATTGGGTAAAGACAGAAGAGAGCGTAGAGAAAGCGATCAAGCTGACTGGCGATATTGACTGCCTTTTGACCCGGCGTCTGAAATGGATGAATGATAGTTCGAACAACTCCAATCACTGCCAAGAAGGCGACACGCATTTCAGTACTGCGTGTCAAATATCTTAGAAGGCCGACTTTGAGGGCCGCGCTCATGCTAGCGGTCTTTGCAGAGGCGAAGATGACAACAAGGAAATAAGCGCTGATGCATTCGGAGATGGCCATGGAGGTGAAGTAGCCAATGTGAAAATAGTTGATGATGACTTCGTACTCAGCAACACCCTCAATCAAGAACTTGGCCCGGTAAATCGCAATGAAGACTCGATTGATCGCGGTAATGACCATGAGCGTCCAGAATATGGTTGTAAAGACGCGCCATTGCTTCGGTCGAAGAACTCGTTGCAGGATGATATAACTATACAGCAGCAGACTACCTTCTTGCAGCTATTGACTTAGTCAGTAACCTTCACTTTGCATTAGCAGAAAGGGTCATACCAGCCAGAAGAAGTCTGAGAACACAGCCGCTACCACTTCGTTGATGACAGGGTTCTTGAGGTAGTAAACATAGTAGCAAAGACCGTTCGCAATCGCTCCCGCCGCGGATGAAAAGATCGGCACGGCAGCCAAGACCGTAAAAGTTGTGATTTCGCAAACCAGAATACCAAAAACAACGTTGACTAGACAAATGGTGCTGAAGATTGACCAGCAGACCTCGAAGTAATCCATGGTCACGACGAGTCAGCAGGGTATACCCGCCAAGAAACGCAGACGGTGAGCTCAACCAAGTGACTACGTAGTAATCTGCAAGACAGGATGGGGCGGGCGGGAGAGACAGTTGCGCTGATCTTATGTGTGTGCACAGAGTCTACGGCTGAGGACAGGGGACGTGGATGGCGTTTTTTTGCTAAACCGTCCTGGTTCCTTGCCCGTCCTGCGCATGGTTAGGCGTGGCTTGTGGTGGGCTGAGGGTGACACGCGCGAGGGTCTTGGGCTAGCGTCACTGGGGAAGGACACGATTGCCGGGTAGCCGGGGCAAGCCGGGGAAGGGGTTGATGTTCGATGCGTGATCAGCTAGTATGTGGTTTGGTTCAGTTCTCGAACTCGTGGCCGAGCCTCATCGATGATCCAGAGTCGGCGATCTTTCCATTGTCCTGGTTTGCAATGATGCTTGGAATAACGTAACAGACCCATACAAGCTGGTATTGTTCTCCCGCATTACCTAACACTTCATCTCCTGATCAACGCCTCCTTCCAGAAATGCAGTCACCATTTTTGGGTCGGTAATAAAGTTTAGCTAAAGTTTTGAGTCTGGGGCCTGGCATGAAATTTGTTCTAGACTAAGTCTGAAAGAGGAACTAGGCCAAGACAGGGATGACAGCGATCTACCAACGAGATCTCAGTAATGTCCTTGCCTGTGTGTCAACTGACTCGTTCAATCATCATGTAGCGGGCGTATACCGTTGTGGAAGAGGAAAATGGCTGGCGGATAATCTCTGGGTCTGGACATTCAGCTCCGGATCCATGTTGCGACACTAATGATGAAGCCGCCCAGGGAACACGATGATGATTGTGGCTCTTATATGTCACCAGTTGCTTCATTTTGACATTTAAAAACATAATAGCTTGTCCATTCCCCGTTTATTGGCTCCATTCTCAAATTCCAGAACTCATATCATCCATTCTGCGCCTCGTAATTAACGATTCCGGCTCGGCGGCCGTAAAGACATTTTCTTACGGGCTATAACGCGACTGAGACTCACTGATCATTGAATGGTGTCGTCAATTGACAACTCGAGCTAAAAACTCTCCGAGTCAGCGGTCTCATTTAAACACGAGACTATCAAGGAAACTATCGCTTTCTTTTCTTTTTCTAACTGCATCGGAATATCCCGATCACTAGACCCGTAATCATAAGATTTCGGGCCATCCTGACTCCAGTTAACGGTAATAATCGGCAACTTGTATTCGACCGTGCGCCGTTGAATAAGAAAATCCACGTGCGCCCGAGAAAGGGGTCTTGTCTCCTTGGTCTTTTCTCCGCAAATACTCTTCCGATGTCAATGACTCGCCATGCCCAACTAAGCGACTCGTCAGATTAAGGAGACGCTTCAAGTGCGAGTTAGTCAGGGTCTCTGGGCGCAGCTTACCCGGTTGACGGTAAATAATATCGGGGTATTGCTAAATGGCATCGGCCGAAAGCTATTAACAAGCAGACGATCCTTGTCCGGAAAGTTGCCCGAACTGGAGATCGTTACATCGTTTCGTCTCAAGAGGATGTTAGTGCTAAGCGAGCTGAAAATGTGCCTGGAGAAAATATCATGGGTCATGCGTGCATGTTGCTGAAGATAATGCAAGCACCGGCTCTATATCCGAACTGAGTAACAGATCCATCTTTATGTTTTGCAGAATAAAATGAATTCTTAAATCCAAGCGAGACCCGAGAAATCACGTTAAGGCGGGGCGCAAGCATGGACCCTTGATAGAGTGCAAAACGAGCCCGGCAAAACACCGCAAGAAAGCAGCTTGGCGCAGTGGAAGCGCGGTATGTTTACCTCAAATGCTTTCTTCTCAAGCACACACTAACAATTCCCATAGCCGGGCTCATAACCCGGAGGTCACTGGATCGAAACCAGTAGCTGCTAGCTATTAAACTCTTTTTTGTCATCCACGATATTGATTTTTTTTTTTTTTGTTCTTTTCCTTTCCTCCTTCTCTTGATGTCAACTATCTTTTTTGCATTGCTAGTCTGTTTTTCCTTGCATCTCGCACCAGTAAATAGGTATCTTAGTGATTTTTTGTCTTGCTCCATCTGTAATAAAGGCGCTTGTGGTTATTGTTTCTTGTCCACTCCTCCAGGCTTCGTGTATGTCTTCGGAAGAAAAGCTTCCTCAACCGCTAAACAAGTGCGCAATACGGCCACAATGTCCGTGCTGCGTATCAACATCTTCCCAGTTTGTGGCGCCCTAACACCAATAATCCCCGAATAGCTCAGCTGGAAGAGCGTTCGGCTGTAATTGTTAATCTGACACCGAAAGGTCACTTGTTCGATCCAGGTTTCGGGGATTCCTTTTTGCATTTCTAGCCATTTTCTGCATCTCGATTATCTGACTCGCTTAACAAGCAGAGGGGGCGAACAAGTCAAGAGCCGCTAGGTTGCCACTGCGGGAGAACCTTGAAAATCCATCCGAATCTTAGCCGCCTCATGATCACAAGTCACCATTAAATAAATACAAAGATTAACTATCTTTTTAAGTAAATAAGAATTTTCTGTAAAGGCGTTATATATATGTCAGGTAGACCAATCGGATTTTCTTCCTTGCTGGTAATTCCGATGGTGCTGTTTTTGCGCAGTTGAGCATCTAACTTACTTGCTTTGAGGAAATGGTTTGCTCATCAGTACAAAGTCCGGCTCGAGTTACAGGACTCATAGAGGTTACTGAGAAATTCTTGGGCAAGTTAATTATTTACAACATACATGCATATCCTACAATTTGTCTTCTACTGGGTTCAATCTCGCAACTTCCTTACTCAACTACAGGGTAATGGGCTCGCGAGCAGGCCCGCCAATAGGAGCTAGAACCGGCGCAATCATAGAGATCTGCGATTAGAGCAAATGAGATATGTACTGCAAGACTCAGGGTTATCCGAGACAATTAAAAGAAAACCCAGAGTATCCACAAAGTTCTAAAGCTACTGAGTTTCGTGTTTTGCAGGAGCCGTGCCTCTCCCATCACGCCATGACCTCGAACCCAACCAAATCGGGAGCCCAGTTTCCTGAAGCTGAAGCAGTGAAAGTCACCTCGTTGCTATCTCCCTTCTTGAATCCATCAACTAGAACGATGAGCCGATCGCTCTCAAACCAGTCACCTCCAGCGTTCGGGAAAGCCCAGCGCTTTGAGTCTTCTCCGTTTACCGAAATTGACATGTTTCGAGAGTTCGTCTCCCAGTCGCCGATGGTGTGATGGTACTCATGGTTGATGTAATCAATACCAAGATATATAGATCCATCCTTAGGCGCACTGACTGATTTAAAAACAACCTTTGCATCGTTCCCAATGGAACCGACCTTTTTGTGTGTTGGTAGACATTCTCTGTCTTTGCAGTCAACAAGAGAAGCTGAGCCCGAGAGGGAAGCGTCTTCAGCAGAGTGGTAACCAACAGGCTTTGGCGGTGAGGTTGTAGTGATGTCCGACAATACAAGCTGTCGGAGCTCATGAGGTGCAAGCTCGAACTCTTGAGTACCCGAGATAGTAAGATCCTTATGAGCCCAAACATCTCGTGCGGACGCCTTCTCGACACCAATGAGTGAAAGGTCGACCTTGACAATCTGCGTCTCGTTCTTCCAGTTCGCCACCCCAAGAACTTTGCGGTTGGAGGAGAGGTTTCCAGCCCAAACATCCCATTCTTCTTCAGTGTGTCGAATGACCAACTTGGCTGCTTCAGCAAGTGGATCTTGGTTGATAGCGATGACTTCCTTGTTTGACATGATCTCGAGAGACTCTGCGGGGATCTGCTTCGCGTCCATTACGCCGCCGATGATAAGAGGTGACTTCATCATGGACCAGAACCCGAAGTGGAAACGCTCTTCATCGTGTGAAAGAGCGCCGAGCCCGATGCTACAGTGATTAGCATGTGGCGGAGAGGATCAGTGCTTCAGCTTACATCAACATGTCCATGTCTGCGAATGCACCTGGTCCATTATATTTAGCATGAGCGACAACCTGATTTGTGATGCGCCAGATTGCTCTCCAAGCATTGAAGATGTCGTTACTCATTCTCCATGAATTTCCTAACGGGGCAGCCCTGGTTCATGTCAGTTAGAGATAAGAGATACAATCGCCTGAGAGGATCTACCATTGAGGAACATCTTCACCAATACCCCACTGGCATAGGAAGTATTTGATGTCGCGATTAGTTTCGTTGATGGCTGCAGCCATCTTGATGAAACGGTTGGGGCTCTTTGCCTCAGCAGAGCTGGAGTCAACCATGTTGGTCTTGGATGTTGCATAGCAGTTATCGTATCTATCAATTACTAGTTAGCCGGTAACAGAAACTGACAGCCCTTCTTACTTGAGCGTATCGCCTCCCCACTCAGCAAACGACTTTGCGTCAATCTCCTCGTACCCTACCGCCGTCAGTCAATTCAGAGCTCAACGTGGATCGACAAACATACCCAACGAGGCAGGAATATCAGTCGAACCGCACTGGAGATATCCAGCACCAGAATACAGACCAAACTCCAGACCTAAATCATGGATATACTCCCCAAGAGCCTTAGGTCCAGATGGGAACAAAGTCTCGTTCCATTGCAGTCTTCCTTCGCTGTCTCGGTCCCTAGATGGCCAACCGCAGTCTACAGTGACGATGCTGTAGCCGAGGTCTTTGAATCCAAGATCGACTAACCCTTTGGCGTTGATCTTGATGATCTCTTCTGAAGGCCGGCAGTTGTAGTGGTTGTAGCTGTTCCATCCCATTGGTGGGGTAGGGGATTTGACAGTCTTGCCATATGCGCTGGCAAGAAGCGCGGCAAATACAAGAGACGTCATATTGACCAGAAGATGCTAGCCGTCAATGCAAGTTGATATAATGGCTATGGGACTTTGTCATCGCCTTTATACTCAATCAGATCATGCAAGCACGTAATTGAACCGGTTTCCAGTGGTTATAACCTTTAACCTTTCGGGTTTTCGATGCAGAACAGACAAGAAGGGAAACCGATGACACCATATTCTGAATTCCATAGGTGCGGCTAGCCGTATAGCTCCCGTGGGGTAACATACGACCATTGCTCATAGGCGCGCATCGTGATCCTGCATTAAGGTATGTCGATCACCATCCCATGGGGTATTTTACCTGCGGGGAACCCCTTGTCTTTTTTGCTTGACGTTGCATCCCGAGACAGGCTTTTTTCTTGAGGAAGATCAACCGCTAACGTTTGCTTTCAACCTAAAGCGAGAGATGCGAAAGCTGCATTGACTTGCAGTTACACGATCAAATGGACATGCGGTAACTTGTGTCTGCGACTGCACACATCATTTTCGCTCATGTTGAGCACTATGTCAGGCTTTAAAGCGCAATTGAGATGAGCTATATTTTACAGTGAATATTTGGTCCCACCGAAGATCGGAGCCATTTGACCTGGCATCTCTTTCTCGATGAGTCCTTTGAACCTCCATCCCGTACAGTGACCAGGCATCAGCAAAGCAGGCTCGAGATCCTTGAGATCCTTCATGCTCTGTTGCATCTTTTCTGGAGCAGCATCGGCAAGGTGATAACCTCCGACAATGGCGTAGAGGGGACTGTCGTCGATCTCTTTGGCATGCCTAGCAATGTTGATGAGGCCGGCATGACTGCACCCGGTGAAGATGACAAGGCCTTTGCCTGCGGATATGTCAGTATAAGAAGTTGGTCGGGATTGTCGATAAAATCTACCTTTGAGTTTGCACATGACAAATCGCTCTTCCATGATGAACTCATCTTTGATCCATTCATCCTTGGCCGGGTCATATCTAACACCGCCTGGGATTCCTCCTTCATATGCTGTCTGGCGTGGAATCTCTCCCGAGATAACGAACACACCATCGAGGGTGGTACAGCACTCATTCAATACAGTTGTCTTTCCGCCAGCACTGTTGATTTCTTCCATAGTCGGATCAGCTTCTAGCGAAATTGGTTGGTCGAACATGATTCCCCGGTATGCTGGCTTGTCGGGAGGAAGCGCGACAATAACTTGGCTACCGTCCGACCTATCGCTGCTGGCAAGTCGAATCGCTGAGAGCAATCCACCGGAGTGGTCTCTGTGCCAGTGCGAAAGAACAATGGCGCCTATATCAGCCATTGGCAGTCTGAGTCTATGGGCATTCTTCTCGAATACATCTTCCTCAGGTCCAGCGTCAAATAGCATCGTGTGAGACTTATCGCCTTTCTTTGCCGTCTATGAAGTCATTAGTCCGTGTTATGAGCATCAAAGAAATACCATTCCCACAATGAATAAGGAAAGTCCATGAGCACCGCAACAAATGTTCCGCATTGGCATTTCCAACCGAGCTCCTCCGCGAGTACTAGGGTCCGACAAGGGGCACAAAGGGACACCAGCAAAAGATTGAGCGTGTTGAACCCGAGGATTTGGGCTTGGCGAGATCTGGTCGATTTCATCGTTGATCAATACATGTATGTCGAGGCTGTCAACCTCGACGAGTGATTGCACCTTCGACGTCATATTGAGAAATGGAAGCACTGAGCAGAGTATAGAATTGTTGCCTTGGAGCGGAGTACACGAATCTTATATAAACATTTAGTGAAGCCATCGTATCATGCCAAGAATTCTGAGTCATGAACTACGACATTTGTGGCATTCGGCCATTGACATCGTCGGAAATGTGCGACGATGTACGAGGACTGGTCGTTCCCGAGAGCTTATTGCTTAAATGATTCCATAAACAATTGGCTACAGGTTTTACCAATCAAAGAGACAACGGAAACTAAAATATTGGCCGAAAGTGAGGCGCTTTGGCTTTGCTGCTTGCCTGGGATCGATGCTGATCATGATCACCGAAATGGCTGAGTAAGACGCACAAGCCCGTGTGATGCCGAGGCAAAATGTACCCCTCATAACTCCGAACCGCCCCCATGTAACAAAATAAACATCGCCAACATCGCACGACCCAACTGCGAGATAAAGAGTAACTATTATCTCAAGTAATCATTATCTAAGAGTGGAATTATGTCTCAATCCCCAGTTATTATTGGCGTCGGTGAAATCCGCCAGAAGAACTTTACGTTGGAAAATACTCTGGAACCCGCAGAGCTAATCTTATCTGCTATCCGCGACGCAGCAAAAGACACAACAGTCGATGTTATCAACCATGTAGACAGCATTTCTGTTGTTCCTCCGTGGTCTTGGACATATGACGATCTGCCAAAGCTCCTTGCTCAAAGACTGGGTGTTGCGCCATCGCATCTCGAACTCTCGGGTCATGGAGGTCATACGCCTGCATTACTGTGCAACGGCGCAGCTGCAAGAGTGGCGGCAGGGGGAGCAAAAATGGCTGTTGTCACAGGTGGAGAAGCATTGGCATCGTGTAAGTCGAAGTTGACCACAGTCCCAAGTCTTGACTGATATCAGATGAGTGTTTGCTTGTCAGAAAGCTGGGCGCCTCCCTCCACCAAGATGGACTGAAATGTCTCCTGGCGCAAAGCTATATGGCCCAAGCGACCCTGCGCTCCTGAATGGTAAGTTCCAAGTAAGTATATGCCCTTGAAACTGGCTGATAGAACGAAGGCCCCGGCGCTTTGCACTCAATTGGAATGCCGATCCAAGTGTATCCTCTATATGAGAATGCATACAGAAAGCATTACCAGCAAACATTCCACGAGAACCATCACGAATCAGCAGCACTATACGCCGACTTCGACAAAGTTGCTTGTCAGCATCCGAATAGCTGGAGAGCTGGTGAAACTCCACGCGACCTTGACGCTATCATGACGATAACGAAGCAAAACCGGATGATATGCACGCCTTGTGAGTATATTTTGTAAGGCTTCTGAGTACTAGCTGACTTTTTAGATCCCTTATTGATGAATGCATTCAACGGTGTGAATCTAGCCGCTGCTTGCATCATCACAACGGTTGAATACGCTACGAAGCTGAAAGTCCCGCAGGATAAATGGGTGTACATCACAGGAGGCGCCGGTTCGAATGATAGCTCACATTGTCCGTCGACTCTCTTCACCATCTAAATAACTAGCTTCTGACGATAATTATAGTCTGGGAACGATCCAACTACTTTTCCAGCCCGGCCATTGAGTATTCTATCGACAAGGCTCTTGAATCTGCTGCACTCACTAAGAACGAGATTGACTGCTTTGACTTCTACTCGTGAGTTTACATGGCCTGAATAACAAACAGAACTAACATGATTCCAGGTGTTTTCCCATTGTCCCAAAGCTCGCTTGTAAGCACGTTGGTCTCAATGTTCAGGAGCCAAACAAGCCGATTAGTCTCCTTGGCGGCCTTACATCTTTTGGAGGCGCAGGCAACAATTATTCTTTACATGTAGGTCACTTTTGTAATCGCGGAGGATCATTGCCTGACAGAACTTCTTAGGCAATTGCGGAGATGGCCAGAGTGATACGTAGTCGCAAGCATCAGAACGGCCTGGTCCTTGCCAATGGAGGTGTTTTATCCTGGCAGCATGCTCTTTGCTTATCAGTTCAGCCACGACGCGATTCGTCCTTATACCAGAAGAAAGACATTCTGGACAATGGCAATGTTTCACAAGGGCCTGCTTTTACTGCGAAAGCGCAAGGTGAAGCGTTCATCGAGGTTTGTGAGATGTTCCGATACTTTACTGCTGTCTGACAAGGTTCCAGACATACACGGTTGACTATGATCGCAAGGGGCCAAAAATGGGCCATATAGTTGGAAGGCTGGTTGAGAATGGACACAGATTCATTGCGAACCATGGGGATGAGCATACTTTGGTGGCACTTGCGAGTACTGACGGAGAACCAATTGGCATGAAGGGTCGGGCCGTGGTGGCTGCTGACGGACGAAATCTCTTCATCTTAGCACCAAGTGCCAAATTATAACGAGCTAGTGAAAGTGTGATAGAAGGGGAATAATTGCTTCATACCTGTCGTAGAGTTGAAGCTGTCACCGAACATCCTTTCGGGCATTTGCTTTGGTGCGGTGGGGATGGTCCACATGATCCAGTCTGATCGGCACGGGGATAGGATTATCCGCAGCCATAAACAACTCGACCCAAGACAAGTATGGTGCTGATCCTTTCTTTTTGTCAGTTTTGAATGCGTCCATGACGTCACATCTCATTCCGTCGAAATGGCATTGACATCGCGACTCCTTCTCATCAGCCTCGTCTGCCTCCTCTTCGCCGGGCGCGTTTCCGCCTTTGGAGCAGGCGAAGTAGCAGGCACTAGCGAGTTCAACGGCTACGTCTGGCGCCATGGCGACATCGTCGAAGCCCTTCGGTACCTCCCGGTCAGTTTCGTAACGCACTACAGATTTTCAACTCTCGAGCGACGACAAATCTACTTTGGGAACTGGCTGCGGGACTTTTCGCAAATCATCGATACGACAGGCCTTGACAATGTTCCGGAACCGGTGCTCAGAGCTATCGTTAGCATCATGGGGTTTTTGGAGTTTGGCTTCGCCACGGATGAGTTTGAGGTGACGCGCGAGCGCTTGGGATGTTACACTCACGTGGAGCATATCGACAATCCCAAGGGATATCCGAGTAATGCCAAGGAGATTGACGAGAGGCTGAGAGGGCCGTTGGATCCCCGCGAGCTTGAGTTTGACCCCAAGACGGGCATGAAGAATTACATCGCCAACTCGGGAAAAGGCTGGGACACATCAGCTGATTATGTCACGCGAGAGCTGCGCGAGTGCATCAGACTTGGACGCGACAAGGATCCAAAGTCGAGGAAGGAAGCGTTCATTCATCTCGGCGCTGCGCTCCATACGCTGGAGGACTTTTCGGCGCATAGCAACTTTACTGAACTCTGCCTGCAGGAGCTTGGTGAGCATGATGTCTTTGCCTTTGTCGGCGATGCTTGTCGAGTCAAGACGCCAGGGTGGAGAGGTCGCATGGTACCGCCTATTGTCACCGGCACCTTTGGCATGCTCGACATCTTTCACAGTCTTCTTGGCGAAGCCGACGACATGGCTATCCTGCAGTGCAAAGGATCTCTTCAGAACCTGGAAAACGTACGACGGCCCAACCCCTCCATCACATGCACACGCTGACACGCAACAGGAAATGAACCTCGGCGAAATTGCTTTCCAGCACATCTTCGACCTGCTCAAAGCTGCGATCCAAGCGATCAGCAAACTAGCTTCCAAGACGAACGATCCGATCCTCCAACAACTCGAGACCATCGGCGTGCTCTTCAAGAAAGCCGAGGAAGACAAACAAAGCACTACCGCCGCGAGTAACCTCGACGCCAACCAGCTTTGGCAGACCATCGAACCGATCTTCTATCTCCATGATCGAATTAAGAAATGGATACAAGAGTGCACGGAACAGCATGATGCTGAGCCGCTGTCGGAGGAATCGAGCACGCAGTTGGGCAAATACACGGATCAACTTGTCTTTAAGTACCTATCGCTTATGATTGAGAGTTCTATTATGCAGCTGCGCAATGCTCTCAAGGCAGCGAAAGAGCGCGTTGATGCTGAAGCTGCCAAGTCGACGTCCGCTGAGGTCTATCTTGATGGAGTTGGGTCTGATCCTAGCCACTCCGACATCTCAAAGGATCACTTCAGCAATGTCCTCAACCAACCTGCCGGTCTCGTCTCCTCCGTCACGACCAACTGGACGACTCAGCAAGTAGTGAAGTGCTGGGATGATCCCTTTCGTAATGAAGAAGAAACAATCCGTCAGATCCTCACCATCATGCATCACCCCGCCTTCCCACGACACAAAACACCGATCCAGAAATACATGTTCACCGCCGTAGAAGAATGGTGGAACCACAACACGGCCTCTGAAAAAGACACCATCCGGAGCATGCTCACAAAAGAGAGCGTGCGGAACCGCCAGCATGAGAATCACACGCTCACCCTCAAAGATCTGGAGGGCAAGAAGAAAGGCGTCGCTGACTTCCCTGGCTCAAGACCCAAGATCAGAGAGAGACCTGCTAAGCCGTCGCCTTTGACGTGGGCTGTTGGTGAGGCGAAGAAAGATGCAAAGTGGATGTTTGGCGCTGTTAAAAGAGGCGCTGGAGATCCTGTTGCGGCGGTTTGTTTTATCGCTGGGGGACTGTATATGATGATTGCTCACATTTTCATGATGCTATTTGGTGTTTTTGGAATCAATGGCAAGGCGTCCAAGGACTAGGATAGAAGGATAGATAGAGATACGTGGGATGCACGAAATGTACACTAGATTCTTTGCTTGGAATGTTTGATGGGCCACTTCATTGATGTCTCGTTTCACTTTATATATATATATGATGAATGATGCCATGCTACTTGATACTCCAAGCTGGGTCTTGCAATCACTTCCCATGGGGTCTACAGCTTGAAACCACCAACCCTCTTCTGGAAGATCTGTGTAGGGTCATATTTCTTGCTAACCGACTTGAGAAATGCCAGTTTATCAGCATCGTACGACTCAAACGGCTTTTGGTACGGTGCAGCGTAGTTGAGGTACTGAAACTCCTGCAGCAGGCCCTTTGCGCGAGCCGCCTCTTCCCATACTGTCAGGACCTTTCTTGCTTTTGCTTCTACATTTGAGTTAACCGCTGAGTTCGGCCACAGAGCTGAGATCAAAACAACTAGAGTGTGTTAGCAGATGCTCCGACGATGATCCTCGGACACATACTGAAACCGTCATGGGCTGATTCGAGACCTAGAACATCTGTCTTCTTGGAACTCTTCAACATGGCTGCGACCAAGGGTTCGAAGGCGATAGCCCATGTGACACCGTCCTCAGGATTGAACGAGTAAATCGTGTTGTTAAGAGTCTCGAACATAGAATTCATGTTCTCGGCTGATGGCCTGAACGTAGCCGTAGCAAAGAGCCAATTCCTAAAATTATCAGCCTTAGTCAACAAAGCGTCAGATTGGTAATTACAAGGGCGGTGTATCTTTCTCATCAGCAAATTCTGCCAATGTAGTTATGTTGTTGACGAGGTTTGTATGAGGAACCGATGAAAGGCCTTGGAAGATCTTGGGCTTTTCTATCGGTGTCGTATAGACTGCCGATGCTGATAATGACCAGGCTTTGGCTGCTGAGCTATAGACAAGGCTTGTGACTAATGACGCAGCAGGGTCGTATGTAGATGAGTCAAGTAAGTCTGTAAACGCTTTAAACACACCATCTCTCTCGGAAATATCGTAAGAGATAGTAGTCGTGGATATATCGCCCTGCGAAAATGTTTCAAGGTCAAAGCGCGTGACGACGCCAAAGTTGTTGCCTCCTCCCTTCAACGCGAGGAACAAATCTGAGTTCTCATGCTTGTTCGCGTTGATCAGAGAGCCGTTGGCAAGGACGATCTCATAGTTGATCACTCTGTCACAAGCCCAGCCGAATTTGGTAGTGAAGTGTGAGATTCCTCCACCAAGAAGTAGTCCTCCAACGCCAACGTTGCCGTTTCGACCGCCAGAAACTTGTACTCCCGACTTGTCTATGTGCTGATAGACATCGAGCCATTTTGCGCCCGCGCCAATGCTTACAGTCGTGGACTTCTTGTTGAGAGATACCGATGATAGAGTCGTCATGTCAATGGTCACACCGCCGTCTGAATTAGCGAAACCCGCTGCTGGGGCATGGCCATGACTCTTGACCGAGAACTTGCAATCCTTGTATTTACTGACAATCTTCAACGCGGCAGAAATATCGTGGGCACTAGTAGGCTGCAGGATGCAGGCTGGGTGAAGGGCGGACTCTTGTTTAGACCAGTAGCTAGATAACGTAGCGTTGTAGTCTTTACTGTCGGGGAAACTGATCACATCTCCAAGATGTTGTTTCAGCTCGTGGCACTGCAATTATTAGCTATTGCCTTCTGCCATGTTTGTCTTGAGCCTCTTACACATGTCGATGCAGCAACGCCAGCAGACAGTAAAGTAGCAATCAAATGAGCGACGACGATCTTCATTTTCAGCAAGGGCAAACCTAATGCAATGAAGTAAATATTAAAATCTGGGGTCCCCGGATTTTATTTGCATGTTTTAGTAATTCGTTATTCGGACCGACTTTGATGATTATATGGCACTAAGACGCTTTCGATGCTGATATTGGGTCATATTACGGTGTAGCACGGCTGTTCGGCATCATGATCTATCGCTCATTCAGCCTAAATGAAGCTGATAGGGTTGAGAGGCAAACGCAGCTATTTCATAAAATATATTGCTTGATCCTGTTTACATAGATTACAGTTATATATGATTGGTCCTCCCCCTCATCAGTCGCTATCCTCAGTAGCTCCCCAACCTATTCTTCCAATCGCCAGCGCATTATGTAAAGAATATTAGAGTCGTATGTAAGAGACTGCAGGGTAACCAAGTCGAATTTATGTTGTCATCGTCGTTCAGAGGGAAGCCGGTGTTTGTATGTGCTTTATTTCTTCTCGCACTTCTTGGCAACGTGGTGCCACTTCTCGCCCTTGGGGCACTTGCACTTGTGGTGCTTCTTGTGGTACTCTTTGCCGGAATCGTGGCACACGCATTCGCTCTTGGCGTTGTCCCATGAAGCGTGCTTGCCGCAGTGGTGAAGGATGCTGCGCTCGTCCAGGTCGACGGCATTGGCTTCGGCGTCGGGGTTGGGAAGGGCGCTGACTGCACCCATAGCTAGGAGAGCGCCGAGGAAAGCCTTGTTGAGAAGCATGATGAAGGTCTAGCAAGGACTTGAGTTGATTTGATTTGATTGGTTGTCTTTGAAGATGAGAGGGTTGTCTTTGAAGATGAGAGAGATGGTTGTTGATAATACGATAAGATGTGGGAGGGCTGGTATGGTTATATACCTGTTGACTTAAATGCTGTTAATAGCTCACCCAGCTCAATTGAACTTCGAGACCTATGGACCGTGGATATTGAAACTTCCCGTCTCGGAAATCGGCCTCGAGTCAAACACTAGGGTTGTACGGCTGATCGGCAACTTGGCCAGGATGCTAGGAAGCTTGTCACAAAAACACTGGACACCGCCCCACGAAAACAAGCTAGCATTAGCTGTGCCTTTATGTCAACCTTTGTTTAGGTGGGGAAATATCCCGTCACTACCGACCTGCCTTACATTGTTCGTATCCAACATTCGATTTGCACCAATTGACAATGCCTCTTTGCAGCGGCGCCTTCGCCCTGAATTACCCCAGATTCAAATGTCGGCCTCACGGGGCTGTGCTTCAGCCCGTTTTACGAGAGATCCAATGAACTGGTTTCATCTCAAGATTGATCACTATTATTTGCGCCACCTTTGCAACTGAAGACCTCTACCTCTCGTTCAATCGGTAAATAGTGCTACTTGTATCTACAGAGAAATGCTAAACATAGCATGTCTTAACTAAAAGGCAAATGGAAGGTTTCGTCTGGATAGCTTGGGTATAGATCTTTTGCAATGCTAGTGAACCGTTTGTTCTGCCTAGGGCTCATGTTTACCTCAGTTACCAGAGGATCAAAATGGATAAAAACATAATGATCTCGGATTAGCCTGACAAGAAGTCGAAGTTTGCCGCTAGGAATACCAATAAGCTCGCAAGCCATTCCCAGGAGGCTCAAGCTGACGCGTCTTCTCCCAGGCCATCGGGCGACCGCCCTTCCGGAACCCTCGGACTTTGGACGTCCTCAAATCGAACAGTCCAAATCAAACAGCTCATCGTGACTGCTGTCAGTAGAAACGGCTATAACGGAGCGGATATCGCTGCCGAGAGTATCCCTTGACTAGGGCTTTGGTACTACCGGCACGTTCCGAAAGTCAATACTGGAAATAGTAGACATCATCATGAGGCTTAGACATGAGATCCCCACTCTAATGGTGGACACCGAGGCAGATTGCAGTAAAATATCCAATGTCAGCTGAGAAGATCGTCTCTTGGGTCTTTTGGGATTAACGATCTAGAACGTCGATTTAATGTCCGGTGGCTAAAAAGCTTGTTTTCGGCACTCGCGCTCAATGGGAAGTGCCATTCACGTGAAGAGCTTTGGCAGCATGAGCCATAAATGGGGCTCAATTAACGGCCTTTTGTAACCAGACCAGGCTGAAAATACTTGGAATGAGATGAGCAGTTGCCGAATAGCCAGCCGCCCAGCTGCCCATTCCATATCAGAATAACCAATGCTACTTGTGAAACCACCTCCCCCGGATCAATCGGATATGAGGAAACTCAATGTGAGATATTTGCTATTCTTTACGCCGAAACCAATCGGACAAATCTAGCGTCATGACTGAATATGACCTTTACAGAAGCTGTGAAGAGATAGTGTACTATGGGCTATTTGACTTAAGCATGCTGATGCTAATACATTCGTGAGATGTTCAACCTCTTTGGAATGAACGAAGTCTATTCTGAGACGTCCGATGAGGGACCAATACCAGGTCGTGCTACGCAGATATCAAAGTCTGTTCAAAGTAAGGCTTTTTGCGTAGATAATACGGAGAAAGGTCATAACAAGACTTCTTTTGAATTGTTTAATATGTGTTGAAGAAGACCTAGTAAGTCTGTAGTATGCTGTGCACCTTTGTTCTCACGAGGAATCATGATAGCCGATTCATATACATCAAAAACTGCTGAGTCATGACAAGATAAGTAACCAGGGACACATAGGGTTCATGCCGATTGGCCAGCCTTTGGAGAAAATTGAGATTGATAAAAACGACATCATGATACCTCAGTAAAGCACACATGCAGAAGTATATCTTAATAGTTATTAATAGGTACAATATGGGTTTGTGGGCCTCCATATTCAACCAATGATATGTGTACAACTCGACCATGCATATACCCCTCATTCGTAACACCCTTGCAAGTTGACCCAGCTCAAAATTGTGTCACCACTTCCCATCAAACAATTCAGCTATACCATTTTGTCACCTATCTAAACTGGATCATACTATCGCAAGCATGCCTTTCTGCCCCATCTTCAGCCCCTTGATTAAGGAATGCCAATCCATCATCGGATACACGTTCAAGTCTGGAGTGCTCTGCGCGCAAGCTCTGAATGCAGACTCAATCGTGATTACCCACCTGACCGACCCCGTGCAATTCATGCCCAAGAATGACCGCCTTGCTGTTTACGGTGACTCTGCGGCATCCCTCTATTTATGCGGCCTCTGGATTGAGAAAGGGCTTGCGAAAAGTCAGTTATGAATATTCAGCCTTGGAAGAAGTTGTTGACATCCGTTTCGCTGACATGTAAGATTGCTGGTCTACACTTCGTTGCGAGCTGCTCAGCAACGAAAACCTTTCTCGAGTTTGCAAGGAACACGGTCTGGACAAGTGCATCAACATGAACGGCGGGACTACCCGAGTCTCGTCCGGAATGGCGGCTACGGCAGTTGAGGCCATTCTCGGTGCTACTGAAATGGACGGTGGCCGCAATGCCCTCGCCACAGTCATGGTCCGCCTTGGTCTTACTAAGCATGCACTTATCTCATCGGTAACGATCTATCTTTCCCTTCCCCGCCTATAAATTGGCATGTTTTACAATGCTTACTTGATAAATTTAGGTGCCCCCGTCGTTCCCACGAGGCCCCCCCCTGGTCCCAGTTGATGATCCAAGGGGTTTGTCTGGACAAACTTCTCCATGAAAGCCCAGAGCGCGGAATTTTACGAGCAAGACCAAGACTGAATGTTGACTTTCTTGGAGATGTTTAAGCTTGCCCCTTGGATCCTGGGCTGGGCCTGGTGGAGCGCGTCTCGGTAGCCGCGCAGAAAGATAGTTTGCCCAAGGCAGCCTTCCCTTGCATTCATTTGATGAAGTAAGAGCTTAAGGGATGGATGGAATATGTACCTACTTCGATCAATACGGACGCGACCTAAAAGCGGAAACGTCTACGCCAATATTCCAACTCAACGACTATAGGACTAAGAATGGTCGCTCAGATGAGCCAGTCTCGCAGCTATGCTCTGTATATGTAAAATATACTATGGTCCACCAGCTATTGCTCTGTTCGCAGAAAACATTTCAGCTAATGATATCCACAGGGCCAGCGGCTGCGACCAGTGAAACCGAGCTTGGTGGAGATGGACAGCCGTCATTTGTCACTCGTTTGGTATCATGACAGGAGATTACGGCCATCAAGACGACCTGTGTTGAAAAGTCACTCATTCAAACTAAACTAAGATACTATCAATCAATTGTCCAACTACTTTGGCAAACCTGACTTGTTCATCTGTAATGTTACCGTTCGTCCTACTTTCGAGGTTCACCGCCTTCGGCATGTACAACACTGGTAGCATCCAGCTTCTCAATATTGGCATGCATATCCACTGCCACAGCATCACCAAACAGCTCCGCAATCTCTTCCAGGGTTTTTCCACCAGTCTCAGGCAAAAAGAAGAAGTAGAGAATAGCGGCAGCCGTGTTGCATGCGATAAAGAGAGCGTAGAATCTCCAGCTAACGTGGGCAAGTGCCAAAGGAGTAACCTGACTCAGGACAATAGCAACCACAGATTTGGATGACACAGCGAATGCCATACCCTTTGACCGCAGGAATGTTGGGAAGAGCTCTGATGGGACAACCCAGATCATCGAGTTGAAGAAGATGGCAAAGGTGGCAGAGTAGATGAAGATGAAAGCAATGCTTGCTCTTGCTCCATCTAGATTGCTCTCTCCCGCCTTACCATAAATTGCACTCAGAGCCATGCAGATGGAGATGGAAACAGACAAAGCCAGTGAGCCCGTCCAGAGGGTTCGAGCACGAGGCCATTTATCTGCGACAACAAGCAAGTAGATGATAGTTCCAATGACGCCCATGAACCCGTAAATACCAGACACTAAGAGTGACTGTCGACCTGTAATACCCACGATGGCGTAGAAAGTGTTCTGGAAGTTCTGGATAACTGCTGCACCAGAGAGCTGTGACTGGGAGACGATGAAAGCGGCCATGAGCGTGCGGTGAAGGTACCGCATGGAGAAGAGCTCTTTGATCGCGTAAGCCCAGCTACTTGTCTCGGCAGAGGCCTCAAGTTCGATTTGTTGCTGTATTTGAAGGAGTTCTTGATCGATGAAAGTTTCGCCCTCGGTCTCATGCAGGAGGGTCAGGACACGGCGGGCTTCTTCGTGTCGTCCTTTCCTGATAACTAAAAGAATGTTAGTATAAAGTTTAGGACACGCATCCGGATTATCACTTACGCCAACGAGGGGAGAAAGGTAAAAGGAAGACAGCAAACATGAGGATGAAAGGAACAGGAATCTGCATAGCGAGCGGAATCCGCCATTGGGCATCACCAACAGCAAAAGCTCCGCCATATCCAGCCCAATTAGCAATGCAGAATCCCATGGCAACCATGAAACCCTGCAGTCCAACAAGAAAGCCTCGCTGAGCGGGCTTAGCCACCTCGGCAATGTAAACGGGAACAACAGCAAGGAATTGGCCACAAGCAAGACCGGCGATGAATCGACCTACGATCATCATGCCGACATGGACGGCACCGGCTTGGAGAGCAGCTCCGAGAATGGCGAGGAAGGAAGCAAAGGCGATGGTGTACTTGCGACTGAAGCGATCGGCGAGATAGCCGACCGTTGGGGCCCCGATCGCTTGGCCGGCGTTGTAGCATGATACGATAGCACCGGCAAGGGATGTGCTGGCTTGGGACGGTCCATACATGTAGATGCGGAATGTCTGGTGGCCAAAGGTCGTCGCGATGATTCCTTCGATGCGATACACGGTCAATTTGAGTGGCAGATTCGGTTGTTGGATGTTGAGCTTACCTGTATCAAAGCCAGTGGTGAAACCTCCCATGGTGACCACCAAGGCGATGGCGATAGTACGCCAACGACCCATTGTGAGCAGAGTACTGTGCCTGAAGCCGTTGTATAGTGGGAGATAGATCTTTCAGAGTTCTTGAACTTGATCCTGTGGTTATGATGTTGTCTCCTTTCTCAGTGGAGACATCGACTGATTTTAAAGTCCGGCTTCGCTATAAGATAGACCGAAATTCAGTGGATGAGCTGAGCATTTGGCCTAAACCCCGCGTCCTCCCCGCGTTTTTTTTTTTTTCGGGGAACCATGGTGTTGCTTGGGGAGATTCCGGGGTAGCAAGGTTGGGTTATCCAAAGCCATTTACGCATCCAGTAAGCCAATGGAACGCGAGACCGATGGACTATGAATCCGATTGGATTGTCGATATCGATAAGGCTGACTCGCGCATCGGAAATTCGGAACCATTGCCATACAGCTCAAGAACCGAAGCAAGTACCGTAGTGGGCGAGGTCGGTCGATTGACCACCGAAGTATCCATCCTTCATATTTGCATTCGGTCGAGAACTTAAGCCACAGTCCGCACTATTTTTTCACGTTGCCAGCCAGTCTCAAGGTCCACGGCGGTCGAAACCATTGTTGTTCTTGAGCAGAGCAAGAAGATGGCTGTCAAAATATCCAATCCAACTTTTGAGCATCACTATGATGGCATCGGGATTGGCCATTCGAGACCCCGAGTTTCATGGCGATTCCTTATACCTCAGTCGACCAATGTACCGTCAAATTGGGTCCAAAGGGCATACGATATCGAGGTCACATCTTTTCCTACACTGACTCGAGCCCAGGAAGAGACTATTACCTACCATGTCGAAAGTGAACAGTCTGTTCTCGTGCCGTGGCCAGCGCCGCCACTTCAATCTCGAGAGAGCGCTACGGTGAGAGTTCGTGCGTACGCTATATCTGATTCTGAACCAACAGAGTGGTCACCAGCTGCCACTGTCGAGACTGGCCTACTAGCCCAAGATGACTGGTCTGCCTCATTCATAACACCAGCCTCCTATCACGGACCAGAGGCACCACTTCAGCCAATCCGTTTCCGAAAAGAGTTCACCATCCCTGACCACTTACCTCAACACCAAAAACCATCGAAATGTCGACTTTATATAACGGCCCTTGGAGTCTTCAACGTCTACATCAATGGCCATCTCGCAAGTAACGAGTACATGGCTCCCGGATGGACAAGCTATCAACATCGCTTGGCATATCGCACCCTCGACGTCGGAGGTTTTTTGAACCTCGAACCAGGCGCTCGAAATATGATCGCAGCAGAGGTTGGTGAGGGCTGGTTCGCTGGTACCCTCGGTTTTCGAGGTGGAACTCGTTTCAACTATGGTGGAAAGGAGCTTGCTCTGCTTTCTCAGCTCGAGATCACACATGGTCCGGCACAACAGCCTTGGAGACTTGTTACTGATGAGAGTTGGGAGTGTACACCAAGCCCGATCATCAGCAGCGAGTTGTATAATGGTGAAGTGTATGATCAGCGTCTCGAGTGTGAGAGCTGGAACACTATTAATGCGGGAGATGGCTATCGTGACGATGGTTTCATTTCATGTCCTACCAAAATATTGGAAAGAAAGCCAACCGAGCACTTGGTGGAATCAGAAGTCCTTCCTGTTCGTGTTAAGCAGACAATACAGCCAACACGCGTGTTCAAGTGCACCACTGGGAAGACGATCATTGACTTTGGTCAGAATCTAGTCGGCAAGCTCCGCATCAAGTCCTTGGAGCTCCCTCCAGGTGCGACTTTGACTCTGAAGCATGCAGAAGTCATGGAGCATGGTGAACTTGGCTCTCGTCCTCTCAATCATGCCAAGGCCTCAGACACCATAATATCATCAGGCAAAGTGCTGAGAGACTGGTGTCCCAAGTTCACGTTTCATGGCTTTCGATATGTCCAAGTTGAGGTGTTTGGTGCAAACTCGGAACCTCTTGACGCGGAATCTCTGCTTGGCCTTGGTTGTGATGGTACAAACGTTGCAGCACTTGTCATGCATAGCGATATGACACGGCGGGGTCATTTCAAATGTTCCAATGCGTCAATCAATAGGCTTCATGAGAATGTCGTCTGGTCTATGAAGGGTAATTTTCTCTCCATACCAACAGACTGTCCTCAGCGTGATGAAAGGCTTGGTTGGACAGGCGATATCCAGATATTCTGCCCAACGGCATCTTTTCTATATGACACAACTGGGTTTCTCTCAGGTTGGCTCGACGAACTTGCCGCTGAGCAATTATTAGAGGATGGCAGAGATGGTGTACCCGGTTTGGTTTGTCCGGATGTCCGTCTTCCAGGTTGGCCGAAACGAATGCCGCAAGCACTTTGGCACGACGCTACTATCTTGGTACCATACTCATTGTATACCAGTAGCAGCGATACCAAATTGCTTGAGAAGAAGTTTGAGAGTATGCAAGCCTGGCTAGAGCAAGGAGTTGACAGGGAAGGAGGCGACGGGCTATGGAATCCAAACCGATGGCAGTTTGGCGATTGGCTTGACCCTACAGCACCGCCGGACCAACCAGGTTATTCGAGAACTGACTCAGTCATGGTAGCTGATGCATACTTAGTGCATGTCACATCAGTGTTTGCCAAGATCTGTCGCCTCTTGAACAAGCACGATCTAGCTCACCAGTATGATACGGAGGAGCTTCGTCTGAGATCTTTATTCCAAGATCGATACATCACTCCCGCAGGTAACCTGATGGCGAATACACAGACAGGTATTGCATTAGCGGTGTGCTTTTTCCTGTACCGCAGTGGCGAGAAAGAATCTCAAGAAGTCACTACCGCAGCAAAGGCTTTGTCTAAGTTGGTTCGAGCCGCTCAGTTCAAGATCGGAACTGGATTCGCGGGCACTCCCCTCATCACCCACGCCCTTACACAAACCGCACAGCCGCAGTTGGCATATCGAATGCTGTGTGAGAAGTCCTGTCCTAGCTGGATGTACCCAGTGACAATGGGCGCAACGACAATCTGGGAACGTTGGAACAGTATGTTACCCGACGGAAGCATCAACCCAGGTCGCATGACGAGCTTCAATCACTACGCTTTGGGTGCCGTAGCAGACTGGCTACACAGCACGGTCGGTGGTATTGCGCCTCTGGCTTCTTCACCGGGCTGGAAAATCTTTCGCGTCAAGCCAATTCCAGGAGGAAATTTGACCTGGGCTGATACCAGTTTCGGTGGACCGTATGGGAAGATTGAGTGCAAGTGGCAATGGTCGTCAGATACTGGCTATTTCAAGATGTCTCTGCTCGTGCCGCCTAACTCCTCAGCTCTTGTCACATTACCTTCCGAGCTAAGTGATGATCCTGCTCTAGCATATAACGATGAGCGAGTCAAGAAGAAGTTAGTTGGCTCGGGGCTGCATCATTTTGAATGTCATTATGTAGCTGGAGGGTGGCCACCAAAACCAATTTTAATGCCCAATATTCCATGGCAACCAGAAAATGAAGACTTGGCCTGTTGAACTTAGCATAAGGGCGTATGAATGGAGGTGTGAGTAACGGCTAAAAAAAACCAGCCGAGCTTTTTTGTCTGCATCCTGGGTCGGGATGCACATGCCGCCTGTATATGATTAAGTTGATAAAGCTCGAAAGAAGTATTTACTGTAGCTCATTTCAGTTTTGATACAGCAACGTCACAATTGGCAAGCATCCTTGCTTCGTATCTTCGCCTGGTTGCCCCGTGTCTCACATCTTATCTTCTGGTCAGTGATTTAGCGTCAGGCCTCAAACACTTCCTTCATAACAACAAGATCACAATAACATGGAAAATATATGTGAAAATGCTCAAGTTCCAAGGGGCGAGAAAGTAGAGTCCTGGTTCAAGAAGAGACACAAGATTCAGAATCTCTTGTCAGATGATGAGGAAACAAGACCAGCAAAATAGCCCCAAACAATGGATGTCTCTGAGCTTTATGCAACTTCTTCCCCTATCGAACGTATATCTTGGACTCCTTCACCTCCACCTTGGCGTTCAATTTGCGGAGAAGACTGCGATTCAGAATGCCCATCATCGCGAGCCGCTGACTATCAGTATTCCAATCATTGGCTCGATTTCAAAGCGATGAATCCTAACCAAAAAACCATGCCCACGAACCTGGCCGAGTTTTTGCTCTCTCTACTTGAGCTTCGAAGAGATAAGTGAATAATCCCAAGGAGCTTAAAGGTTAGTACATCGGCATCTTTTATGATGTACCTCTTTTACCGACATAATTACACAAGGACGAAAGTTAAGCTCATCCATTACCGGATTTTTCTCTGCTCATGCTTGATGATGACTCGTATTACACACCCGATGCGTGTGACGCAATGAATACGACGGGGCTATTTGATACCATCCCCAAGATTGTCAGAGCAGGAGAAAAATACCATTCTCTCCAATCTGATGAAGATGGATGGAAGAACCTTGTCTATACACCACTTATCACAGCAGCCCTCGAGAACGCCAATCCAAAGAAGTATCAACTGGTTAATTTTATGCCTTGGTAAGTTTCTCGAAACCCTGGCACCACCTTCGGTACTAATCCTTCACTCATGGCAACTCAACGGCATCATTTGATCCACATGGGCTCGAAAGTCTATCAGGCCAGAGGGTAAGGCCGATTTTGTCTTGTATGACGACCCTTCTGACCATCAGATCTTATGGGATGGTGTCTAGCCCGGCGTAATTGTGATGGGTCAGTGAATCATACCAAATATATGCCAATACAGAAAACAGGCTCTTTGGTCAAGCCATTTTATTGGTAGTACGACCACGATCTTGGGTGTTTTTCGCATCATGGCTGGTATCAGAGAGATCAATATTTGGATCAGAGACATTTTCTGGTCGTGGTACAAAGAGTGTGAGCTTAGTCCAAAGTTAGATTGAAAGTGATATTGATAAATGGGATTGGTGGAAGTCAGTTTAGATGCCATCAAAGGCAGGCAGGAATAAACAGCATAAGCAGGGACATATACTAGAAATAAATATATTTACAGATAAAGAAGTTCTAAGCTAGCATCCTCGAATCCAAGAGAAATCTTCTTATTGCGTTCTAGCTGCTGCAGTATACCGAGTCCAATCTGAATGAGTTGGGTCTATGAACCCAGTTGGGTGTACAAGGGTCATCACTGGTGTTGATCCATTCACCTTGAGGACTGCTGGCAACAAACCAAATCGTAGTCTCTCCACTATCAGGCATAGTGAAACTGAAACTTGCGGGGATCCACGTCTTTGTCTGGGCCGCACTGGTAGGGTATCTGTTCCCGATTCTGTCGTCATCTTGGTAAACACGGACATATGGAACCAAGCTGCCGCCGCTGTTCTGAGGAATCGCATAGTACTCATCCCACCACCACCTATAGCTACAGTAGAACCTGGTGCCTGGGCAGGCCTTGACGTTCTGATAAATCCACATGCCCTTGTCGAAGTCGAACTGACCAGTCTGGAAACGATAGGGCGAACCGCCCTCGCCACCAGGAACGACCCTGGAGGCAACGGGGTCTTTGCCGCCAGGATTAGGATCCTCTACCCACGGAGAGAATTTGCCATCATCGAAATCACCGTTGACGATGGAGACGTCATATTGGCACGTCGGGGCTGGCTCAATACCGGTGTCACAGAAGCAGCTTGTTTCATAGTACTGGACAGGGACTTCGTCCGTGCTAAGCTGAGTGATGGTACCTCTATAGAGTGTGCACTGGGAGTTTTCCGCGTATATAAATGTCACGCAGTTGCTCTTCTGTTGGCAAGACGTATAACAATCGAGAAGAGAGGAAGACGAGCCTTCGCCCAAATATCTCCAGTCGTTGGAAACGCCCTGGATGGTTCCCGATGAGCCGCACACAGCGCCTTCGGGAGTTGGCTTCTGCAAATTATTGATGCAGCCGGAGGCAGCTTCAGAAGTGGTGGTTATTGCTTCGGTGGTGGTGGTAGCATCTTCAGTAGTGGCTGTGGTAGCAGTTTCGGTTGTGGCGGTAGAATCCTCAGAAGTGGCAGTAGTAGTAGTTTCAGTAGTGGCGGTAGGATCTTCAGTGGTGGTGATAACCACCGGAATCCTGGCTACGATCTCGCCATGATCTCTGCGGATGCGGTTTCTCGGAACAATTGAAATAACGGCGGTAGAAGTCTCGGCAGTGGTGGTCGCGGCAAGCTCCTCCGTGGTGTAGGTGGCAGTAAAGGGATCATTATAGACCGGAGGATCTGGGACGGTGCACTCAGTTGTAGTAGTGGTGTCCAGAGTCGTGCCAGATGATGAGTAGCTCTCGCTGGTGGTAGTGGTGGTAATATCAGTTGAGAGGGCAGAACCCGTGGTGGTTGACTGCTCGATGCTGGTGGATCCAGATTCAGTCTCGCTGGCAGAGAGAGTAGTCTCGGTGGAGATAGCAGACGCAGATTCAGTGGTTGATCCGCTCTCGGTGATGGTAAGAGAAGTCTCGGTTGAGGTACCAGACAGGGACTCAGTCAAGCTCGACTCCGTGGTGTGAGTAGTAGCAGAGCCAGTCGCGACGCTGGACTCAGTAGTAGTGGTAACGACTGCTGTCGAACTGGGAGAGGGGCGGCATGGTCCAGCATTAACAAAAGGGCTGAGGGCCGCAGCAATAACAAACGAACGGACGAAATGGCGAGCCATCTCTGCAACAATTGTGATTATACGCTTATAAAAATGCGACAATCTGGAAAAAAGAGAGACTGGGGAAATCTGGGTTTAATCATTGTTTCCCCTGGCGAATTTGCCTCAACGGTGATGTGTTGGTTGGGTTATCATTTAGTGTACATCATTTGAAACTATTGACAACTAGCTCGCCCAAATAATATCAAGCGGCTCGTTAGTTGAGTGTTTTTAGAAAAGTTTTATCGATAGTCTGTACGCCAGTTGAGCTGAACTCGTTAATTTTACAAGGATTATCAGGGGTAGCGCCACAATCATTGGCTCTGAGGGCTCGGTTTTCGGGAGGGAGATTAGTGGTATCATCCTTGGTGTGGATTAACCAACAAACATCGTATTTTTTTTTTTTTACCTACCCGGCACCAAGAATTTTTGCATTTTTTTGCCATTTCTCTGTTGACAGAAGACCAAGATTGAACGGCTCTCTTGGTCTATGATCCCTTCTCGTTATATAGCTTAATAAATAGTAAAGATATCTTGAACTACAAGCTGCGTAAAATGCCCATGTGTAATCATGACATTATGTTGTTGCACTTCGGTATCAGGATGTTAAATATGATTGTATTTGCTACGCGATTCATGAACACTTAACACTGCATACAGGGTTTGTCAGACAGCTTCTAATCCATGGCAGTCACATTTTCAAGATTCGGTAAACCCGTCTTAATCCCAAGCGATTTATCTAATGAGATAACTCTAACTTTAGCATTCCGAAGAAATCTTCCGCTTTATGGTACTAGCTTCTAAGATCAATTACAGCATCAATTGTATTTTACATTTGTTCTATCTTTTACGCCATTTCAAAACCAATATAAATAATAGATAGTGACTTCAACCTCCTCAAAGCTTGTTTTTAAAACTCTGCAGTTCAAAAGAACGAAATCAATTCATTGCACTAGCAATACTCAATTTTTACCAGTTTCCTTAGGCAAAACACCTTTATGGCCTCAAAATCACCGCGTTCAGGCCCCATGCTATTTCGCAAATCCCATCGGAGGAACTTTAAGCAAACAGCCGATTTCTTACATAGATTCCCGGGTGGACCCTTCAAACACGAGGTATTCATCTCTCAAAGATACGGTGAGCATCAGATCATGAACTGGAGTCGTATTCACGTCCTTCCTCTTTCAAACAATGCAAAGTCCGTCTAGCAACTCTATAAACTTGATTTACGCATCCTCCAATCAAAAGTACCTTCCAAAAGTGATCTACCTCAGCTCTAGTTCTGGGCATCTATTCGCAAAGATCTACAAGCTGAAATAGGTACAAATGGTAAACACAGCGGGAGAATATCCCGCATCATTCGAGAACATGCTTAGCCTGATCGACAATAGAGATAAGACGGAGATAGATGCTATCTTGGGAAGGTCTAGGAAAAGGATAAAATAAGCATCCAATAGGTATTGGAATAAGCGCCTTGAGAGGTGCATCCAAGAAATAGGTGTCAGAAAGGTTTATCCTATGCAGGTTAATGCGTGCGTTATCGCAGGGCTGCTATTGCGTGGTGAGGGCTACAAAAGAACCATCTGCATTTCCAGTTTCAGAATATTGGGCCATTGTGATTGATGGCGCATGACCGAATTATAGCAGTGAACCCCGCCTAGAGTAGTAGTGCAGATGCGCTTTGATTCTTGGCGATAGCTCGGGACAAATAACTCCGGTTGGTTGGTTTGTCCGTATAGAATGCTGACAAGATGATCCTTCGGCATTAATTGTAGATCTTGGCGGCAACAAAGAGGTGAAAGTTACGCACTGACCGACTCTCGTATTAATCTCGCCAACTTCGAAACTGCGGCCCTTATAAAACATCTTTTCGTCTAATGTTTACGCAAAGACCAATTTATCCGTCATCTCCACTGCGTCACTTGTCGATATAGCTATCGACTTTCCTCATCAGGACACTGACCCCTGCTGCCAAGGGCCTTATATGCCGATCACTTGCACGGGAGCATGATAAGGTTATGCTTCTTCTAAATGCCGAACTAAACTACGGAACAACGGAGTTTAGTACCAGAAAGGCAGGTCCGCCTATTCGCAAACCCCGAAGATACTACCAAGCAAGCTTATCGCGGGATAGTAACCAGAGAGGCAGGTAAGAAACACAACAACATCCATGGCTATGTAGATTCTCGATTATAAAAGGATAGCGATGGACTATTCGAATATTCTATCAACCACTACTCTTCACTCTTCAACTCTCTTGGATACTACTCTTCACCATGGTCAAGTTCGCTTCCGTCGTTGCACTTGTTGCTCCCCTGGCTGCTGCCGCTCCTGCTCCTGCTCCTCAGGAGGTTCCCAACATTGTTGGCGGTACTTCTGCCAGTGCTGGTGAATTTCCCTTCATCGTGAGCATCAGCCGCAACGGTGGACCTTGGTGTGGAGGTGCACTCCTCAACGCCGACACCGTCTTGACTGCTGCTCACTGCGTTTATGGATATGCCACCAGCGGCTTCCAGATCCGCGCTGGTAGTCTGGTATGTTTGCTAACCCTTGGGGAGTAAAGTTGGCCTTAGCTGACCTCTATTACAGTCTCGTACCTCGGGCGGTGTTACCTCTCGACTTTCATCCGCCAGGGTTCACCCTAACTACGGCTCATCCAGCTCCACCAACGATGTTGCCATTCTGAAGCTTTCCACCTCTATCCCTGCTAGTGGAAGCATCGGATATGCTACTCTGGCTGCTTCAGGCTCTGACCCTGCCGCTGGAGCTCAATACACCGTTGCTGGCTGGTAAGTAGCTACCGCCATAGTTTAAGACCAATTTCTAACTATTCAACCAGGGGTGCTACCTCCGAAGGTGGAACTTCCACTCCCGTCAACCTTCTCAAGGTTACTGTTCCTGTTGTCTCTCGCGCCACCTGCCGATCTCAGTACAGCTCCTCTGCCATCACCGACTCCATGTTCTGTGCTGGTCTTTCTGCTGGCGGCAAGGACTCCTGCCAGGGTGACAGCGGTGGTCCCATCGTTGACAGCTCCAAGGTTCTCCAAGGTGTTGTTTCTTGGGGTGATGGATGTGCCCGCCCCAACAAGCCTGGTGTCTA
The DNA here is from genome assembly GCA_002980475.2 of Fusarium beomiforme. Lineage (NCBI taxonomy): Eukaryota > Fungi > Ascomycota > Sordariomycetes > Hypocreales > Nectriaceae > Fusarium > Fusarium beomiforme. The sequence goes on from PVQB02000167.1 coordinate 50,266, forward strand.
TGCCCGCATTGGTGCTCTTCGCTCTTTCATTGACACCTATGCTTAAGTTGGCTGTCAATGACGCAGCGATACGCTTTCGCCTTCTCGGGTTTGAGATTCGGATATGAAATTTGTTTGAGAGACGAGTTTGATGAGTATTGGATGCAATTGGATGTTAGTCTAGGTTGTTCGTGAAACAACAATCTAAATAGCACAACGTATATATTACTTTTGAAGGAGACAACGTCTGTGCCAAGAACCACTGATTGTGATTGTTGTAGAATATGCCAATCAGGATAGCATTATGCTCTTAATCATGATCAGAGTTGCTTTCCTAGGTTTAGTAAGAAAGGAATGTTGAAACTAGAGGAAGAGTGCATAGCGTGGAACTTTAAGCAAACGTAGCAAATCATGCAAGAAGGTTGGCTAAGTTTATAAGTTGAGGATGATGGATGATGCTGTGGAAGGAACAACGCTGCAGGCGATCCAAAGACGGGGCCTATGGAACATATTGATCGAAATATCAAGACTGCGACCTGAGCTTTGACTTACATATTTTTAATGATAAGTGAAGCTCCACGGACAAATTGGAAACGATCTCTTCAATGCACAAGTACAGATACACTAGCTAACTTTCTCGCCCATTATGTACATTCAACCGGAAAGCCTTGAAGTAGGCGCTTTACAACTCTTCAGAAGGAACGTCTTGTACAATAACGCCTTCAATTTCCTTCAGCTTCTCAATGGCCTCCAAAGTCATAGGACTACCGCCGAGGCATGTCAGTTCTTGAACTATCTCACCATGATGCTATACTTACGGGGGATAAGAGGTAGGCGGAATTGTTCGAGTCTGTCTCCAGGACTCAACGCCAGTGTCTTTTTTGACGATGCTGATATGGCTTATGAGCTTGAATTTCGTGGATGGATATGCATCACTTACCCGACCACGGTTTCATTCCTCTGTTGATAATCTTCTAACTTCGCGAACTCATAAAATATAGCCTAGACAATTCTTAGTTCGCAAGAATTTTATCGTGCTCATCATAGTTAGTTACCTTTCTATCTGCCATGGCTGCTACTGCTACTGGGACTATCAAAAATGAAGCACAAGCAGCAAGAGTAAGTGGCACAACGTGATAAGTTGATAAAAGCATGAGTACCGATAAGTTCCACTCAGAAACCTACAGAAACAAGACGCGGTCTATCGGCCAGTTAAATAACCTTTTAAACATTCGACTATCTTCGGACATTATCGAATTGGGAAGGTGATGATGCGTCTATGACAGGGATTATGGGCCAAAACAAAAGATCCCTTAACTGATTCAGCAAATGCTTGGTATGCGGGGAAAGCCTATCAGCGATAAGCATGCGTCACCCACTTGATAGATAAGTCGCTCACTATGGCTTGGCGATAGTGGGAGGTATTGCATAATAAAGGCTGCTGGCTCTCAAGGTGTTGGATGGGAGTGACCTGCGCTAGCTGTCGGCTGATGCACCCGAATGAATGCCCAGGCGAAGCTAATTCGTTTGATGAGGAGATCGACAAGAGTTGAGGATGGCAGAATGGTTGATCCGAAACTAATTCACATTTTACATGTGATCATGCTAGTTTTCGATTCTGAGGGTAAATTGACCAAGTCGAGCACTGTTATATCCGACAAATGTCTTCCTATACCTTCAACCACACCATTTAGATCAAGGTGACGTACGCGCAGCTGGGCCGTAGAGCTCAGATTGGAAGTTATAATATTAACTATAGTCTGAAGTAAAAAAAAATAAAAAATTATCTCGATCTGGAATATTAAAAAAAAAAAAAAAACTGGTAAACAACTGGAATTTTTTGAGAGGCGTCAGTCAAGACTTTCAATGGTGTGCCTTGCAAGCTCCAATAACAGTCAGATATCAGCAGCCGGACTTTGATACTCAAGCTACTGGCTTGAAACCACGACTCAACTTCTATCTCAACTTTCATCATCTGTCTTCAGCAGCGCAGAATCGTGGCAAACCCCCATTACCCCACAATCACGATTCCCATTAAGGATGCGGAAGAAGGGGCTCCGGGCGATGCAGCGACCCTTCACCTCAAATACAACACATAGCACAGCAAAAAAACCTTCTTCTTCATGTTCCTCACGTAAAATGACAGCTGCAACAAGTTTTTGGATTCAACTTTGGGGGAATGCATCAACAGACGGAATATCTTATTAAGATGTTCCACCAATCAGCACAACCCATTCGACCATCTTCTTGCTGTCGCTGAAACGCAACTGCTCATGAAATGACTAGATCGAATAAAAGTCAATTTGATCAAGTTTGGGGGTTATTGTTAGAATTACAGTTCGTAGATCATCTGGGCCGTGGTATGTATGGACATGAAAGTGTATTTAAGGCCTTGTACTTCCCGAATAGCACTGCCTTCTCCCATCAAGCACAACCCCAGCAGATACTGAAATTTCCCTGCATAATCCTCCAACATGAGATTACTTAACATTGTTTTCCTCTCGAGCCTCGCCGTTGCAGCACCGGGTAGTAACCTGCGAACCAGAGCTGCAACCAACGACCCATGCAACATCGGCTACTGTACGCAAAATGGAGGGTAAGCGAAGCCATGTAAAAAATCCCCTTGCATGACTCTAACAGTCAAAGTACAACCGGAGGTGGAAGTGCAGCTCAAGTCACTGTGAAGACTCTCGCTGAATTGACCGCCGCTGCAAAGGCAGATGGCGCTTCAGTCATTCTCGTACAGGGCAGTATTTCTGGCGCAGCGAAGGTTCAGGTCACTTCCAACAAGTCTATCATTGGCAAGACGGGAAGCTGTAAGTTCAAAAATCCTTCTAATTCAACTAATACTGACTCTGGCATAGCCCTTACCGGTATTGGCCTTACTATCAACGGACAGAAGAACGTCATTGTCCGAAACATGAAGATCTCGAAAGTGGAAGCTGACTACGGCGATGCCATCACGATTCAAAAGTCCACTAATGTCTGGGTTGATCATTGTGATCTTTCTGCCGTTAGAGGTGACGATAAAGATTTCTATGATGGCTTGGTTGATCTGTCACACGCTGCTGACTGGGTCACCATATCGCATACCTATTTCCATGACCACGTGAGTAATCTCCATTTTTTTTAGACTTGGATGAAAAATTGTTAATAGTTTTTTAGTCAAAGGGTTCGCTTGTAGGCCACTCAGATAAGAATGCCGCCGAGGACGTTGGTACACTCCATGTTACGTACGCCAACAATCACTTCAACAACGTCCGAAGTCGAGGGCCCCTTCTTCGCTTTGGTACCGCACATATTTTCAAGTACGTTCCCCTAACCCTCGCATCAGACCTGCAACCTAAAGTCCCACAGCCAGTATTATGACACCATGGACACTGGTCTCAACAGCCGCATGGGTGCTCAAGCTCTCATCCAATCGTCCGTCTTCACCAACGTTGGAAAGAAGGCCATTTTCAGTGAGTCTAGCTCTGAAGTCGGCTATGTAGTTACAGAAGATGTTGTTCTCGGCGGAGAGAGTCAGAACACAGCACCAAAGGGGACCCTCAGTACCAGCAAGATCCCGTACCAGTTTACGCTTCTGGGATCTGGAAAGGTTGCTTCGACAATTCCGGGACAGGCTGGTCAAAGACTCAACATCTAAGCAAAGCTTAAGAAGGAGGCAATATAGCCTGCAACAATTGCATTCCAGTATCATAAGAATGGAGCTTTAGCTAGCTACTGAACGTTGAAGTCGTCTGGCCGGTGTTGTATATGTTGACATGTTACAGATAGTTGGCTACCCATTAGCTCTTGGTTGCGAAGTACTCTGTATACGTCTTTCTTTCTTTTTCCTTCTTCTTCTCTTCTTCTTCTTCTTTATTTTTTTTTTTTTTTAGAAAAAAAAAAAAAGAAACTTCCGGGATGTTGGTAATTTCAATATAGGAACTAGAACTACCTAAATTTACTGAGTATAATCCATTGCAGCAGTCAAACCAATCTTGGGCCTATTGCCGTTGCTATCCTTCCTGAGTGCATAAAATTCCCGCGTAGAAGTAATATCTGTTTTCTGCATTTCTGGTGATTCGTCTCGATAATTCATAACAGAGTTCATCGCGAACCTCAATCTGCACTGTGACATTGCGCTTGACGCCATGCAATTCCTCTAGTGCGAACTCATGTCTCACACCAAGAACGTGACCCAATTCGTGCGAGAGGATTTTCCACGTATTGTCTTTGTACGTCTGCTCAGATGCAAATTCATACACGAAGAGGTCGTTCAGATCTTTGACATTGGGGAAGAAGGTTCGAAAGCTCGCGCAAGGACAGAACTCAGGAACCCCCATGCGAAAAGGGCAAACATTGCATCCTTGACCAGTTCAAGCCATTCGAAGGTCACATCAACCTCAGCTTTATTCCACATCTCGGCCGCCACGGCCATGTGAAAGGCGACGTGGCGAGCATCGTCTTCAGCCTCGAAGCCTTTCTTAAAGACAGACCATCTGACGACTGAACCATGATTCCATCGAGAAACTTGGTCTTTGAAACCCATGAGGATATCAGAGGGTGAATTCTCTGGATAGACATCCATTGGCAACTAGGTGATGTACATGGGCTTCTGAGCGACTGTGACACTCCCAGAAGCTGGAAGGTCAACATGAAACGGAGTGACAACTTCCAGAACCTTCTCTTCAGCCGTCTGGGCGACTGCACCGAGAAGAATCTCTTTAGTGGATGGACCCTGGGGAGGCATGGTGTCACCAAAGGCTAGTGAAGTACCGCACCAACTGGTAGGGAGGCGGTCCAGGTTGAAGGATCGAAAAGAGAGTAGAGTGATACCTTGATGCACTATGTTGGGAATAACGATAGTGGTAAGGGAAGTGGATGAGAGACAAGGCATTAGAGTTATATTCTCTGAGTGAAAGCTATGTCCCAAGAATTGCATCAAAAGTAGTTCATTAGTGACAGTCAGGTAATAGACATTCTGTCTGCCAGTTCCTCGGTCGCAAACAGAGACATGTGGCGAGAATAGAAACATCGGTGTGAAGCTAACTGTATGTTTGCGAAGGTGGCTGTAGTTTTATCACTGAAATTATCAGCCATATTGTGAACGTGGCTGGGTGATTGCCAACACATGTACCAAGTCGAAGCAGCTGAAAATCATAGCCGGCCATGGACACAACCATTCAAGATAGAAATAATAATATATATCAGTCTTGAGACGCTGGCCAGTTATCCTGAGAGAAGTAGCTAGCTGTCGATTGCATGAAAAGGCCCAAATTTCCCGGGCCAGTAGATACAGGGAGGAAGGTCTTTCAAACGTGCAATATTCTATGTACGTAGGTACGGAGATTCGATTCGAGCGAGCGGGGCTATTGTTGTGGCGTCATGCTAAACATATTACTACTCTTTATTCGTATTTTACTGCATAAAGTGGCTTGTTGTACTCGGAATGCATAGTGATATTGCTGTATAGTTTTGTGTGACTCATCATATTAGGATGGCCTCCACTTACAAATCCCTACGCCTTTGCCTTTTAGACTCGGCGGTTATGCATGGCCTGGCTTTTATTCACCTTTTTAGCTTAGCCAAATATGCACACCGCTTACCAGATAGTATCATTGCAAATGTGAGTCTGCTAGTGGTAGTTGTATAGACTCTTGTGGGGTGCATCATTGGACGTCGATGAGCTGGCTGCTTATTCGCAGCTTTGTTTCAAACCGCCACTGTCCTCTCAAATGTGGTGAGCTGAAACCTTGAACACAGGCACTCTCTCCTATTCGGCCCAACAAACTCCACCCGGACTGTGTCTTATCACTGGGAGCGGGCGGGCACCAATTACATGTCGCATTGCCTCACACTTGGACCTTCCATATTACAATGAGGTTGCTGACTGCCTTGGAACCGCGGCTCACGAACGCTACAGTCATTCGTCATGTATTCAGGAAGATAAAGGCAGGCTGTCCACTAGGAGCTGGACCATAGCTTGGCTCCATGTACTACCTAAACCAAGGCCCCTGGAGGTAGTAGCCCTTGTTGAAACTAACGTGTCGTTCGTTTTCTCCTGAAATACGATCGAAGTGCATGCAATCTGACTTCTTGCTGTCTCCTCATTATCCATTCCTTTAATGACAGGCAACAGACAACGAGCCCCATATTTCCGCATATGTGCCAAGAGGCTCTATCGAAAACAAAGCAATGGTTTCAGAACATGCTTTCCGCAGCCAGGGGATAGGCCCGTAGCCAACCACGTTAAAGAGACTCAGACCTGCATCAAACTATTGCTTTTGTGAATGCGAGTTGCCTGTCGAAACCAGCGGAATTGCACTCGACCCGACTCCACTCCCCAGTCGACTAGCGGCAGTCTGAATAGGTGTTCGACATGCTTACAAGACCCATAGCTGCAGTGCAATTGACTCACCGGTTACACTGGATCCAAAGACCATGAGAAGCCATTGTGCTGATTCGCCGAGATCGTTTGATGCATCTCAACGCAATTTCCGAGGCGTATGGTATGGCCTCAACATGTTGACCAAGCCATTAACTCCGAAACATCAACAAGAAGGGAAGAAAAGTTCAAGAAAAGCGATAAATACCCTGCCGACGGCAATTATTTTCGATGAAATAAATCCTCTTTCCTTCTCTGACAACATCACATTCTTACCACTTTCTTATTCTCTTTACCATGTCTAGTACTGGAACATTTGGAATTCAGGGAATTCCCCCTCCCAAGGGCCTCGTGTCTAAGACCGAGAATATCCCATATGTCCCAGGGATTCCCAAGCGCCATGAGATATCTGAGGTTGCCGATCCCGACACCCAAGAGGGCAAAGACCAGTAGACTCTCTTCGTCTTAGCACTCGAGAAATTCAAGGCATTGCCAGTGGATGAAAAGTTGTCCTATTTCCAGGTCGCTGGCATTCATGATTACCCACGTGTCTCATGGGACCAGGGCAAGCCAGTTCCTCGTACCAGAGGTTACTGTACGCACAATACCCTGATCTTCTCCACGTGGCATAGAGTCTACATGGCGCTGTACGAGGTATGTCAGCTTTCGTGATTCTTGCAAGAGTTATTGAAGTGGGTTGAGGTTAATACAAACACAGCAACTCATCTGGGAGAACATGATTGAAATCATTGACAGCTGGGAACTGTCTGAATCCGAGACCGCCAGGTGGAAGAAGGCTGCAGATGGATGGCGGCTACCCTACTGGGACTGGGCTCGTAAGCAAGAGTATACACAGAACTTTGCTCTCCCAGAAGTTCTTACCTTGACCACCGTTGCAATCTTCCCTCCCCAAGGCCTCAAGGTCCCGATCAACAACCCCCAGGCTTACCCAAACCCGTTATATGGATTTGGGAACCCTGAAAAGAACGCTGATGGCACTCCCCGTCCACTTGGGCAGATGCCTGCCGACAAGGCGCTATGGAACATCAAGGACAATGGCCCGAGGGGTGTGAGCAATACACCAGCAAATCCTGACGTTCTCCCTGTGAGTTACTCCTTTTCTCTCAATAAGCCGATTTTAATTTCTTTCTAGTGGAGTCTCACGACTGGTACGGGCCGTTGGGGCATCAAAATCGACAATCAGGAATACACGGGTCTCACTGGCGTCAACAACTTTGAAGCTGCCAACGAATTCATTGCAAATATGGACCAGCCAAATCACTGGTACCTGTACAATCCTGGAAACCTATCGGACTCGGTTAACCGTATGCTATCTCCCAAGTATAACTCTACTTGGGGAACATTTGCATCGACCAAGTGGCCGGGTGACGCCGAGGCGCCATCAGACTCACCTGCTTGGTTATCTCTCGAATACATTCACAATAATGTCCATGTAAGCCAGACTGTCAAATAACATCATATATTACTTACAAATCTCCCTAGAACATCACTAGTAGCTTTGACTTTGACTTACCAGTGATGGAGCCAGAATATAGGATCGAAAGCAGCCACAGGAACATCCGACATATGTCCAACACCTTTATCCTGGCCAAAGTCCGATACATGAAAGAAACATTGAAGCTAAATCGCCAGCCAAATCGACCGTCTCCTGGCCATTTGGCAAGCCTTGTACTGGAACCTCTGGTGGGATTCTAAGGAGCCCCCAACCCCAAAGCCCCACAGGCCCGATGCTACCCCGGAAGATCCTCTTCAGCCATTCCATACCAAGAGCAACGGAGATCCGGACGAGGATGTCTGGACATCCGCAGGTGTTCGTGATTGGACCAAGCTAGGCTATCAGTACGATGACCTTGAGCCTAAGGCGAGTGCCTTGAACAGCGATGGTACACTGAACGAGAGCCAGTACAAGACTGAGCTTGAGGCTTACATCCACAAAACCTATCCTGGCTCAGCACAGGTTGTTGGGACAATCCGAAGCATGAAAGGAATTCGTATCCCGAAGGGCATCTCAGCTGAAGAGGGAGAAACTTTCAAGGATTATATCATCAACGTCAAATATGATCGATATGCTCTTGGCGGGGTTTCGTACTCCATCAAGTTCTACCTGGGTGGTCCGAACGGCGTCCCGGAAACCAAGTATTCTGATGGAAACTACGTTGGAGAAATTTTCACCTTCACCGCCCCATACGAAGAGTCGGACAGTGCGGAGGCTAGCTGCAGCAACTGCAAAGCCCAGGCCGAAGCTGGCGTTCTATCCCAAGGCCAGATCCCACTCACGATCCCACTTTTGAACCACATATTCGATCAACAGGAGGATCACCCCATCAAGGAATACAAGGAGGTAGCAGAATACCTGAGACTGCATCTGAATTGGAAATTTGTGCAACAAGGCGGATTGGTGCGGGATCCGAAGGACTTCCCAAAGACCAAGGTATATGTATTGCAGGGAACGGCTCAGCCTAGATACACCGACCCTGAGGAGATCACCGGCGCTGAACTCAAGGCTGTTGCTGCTTTGGCTGTTAATGCATATGCTGCTCAGCCAAGCAACGACCTGAAGCCTGTGTCAGCTGAGAATGTCCCCGCTGGAGCGGTTGCCTTGACTCCTGTCTTTCATGACTACAGTCCTGTCTATGAGGCGACTCAAGACAAGCGTTATGGTTTGGCACCTCCTAGTGCCTGAGCTGGGCCGATGGTGCCGGAGACACTTTCTGTATGGTAGACAAGGCAGTAGACTTTTCAAGTTTCAATAGCTTCATCTACATATTACTTGAGAGTAAATGCTGAATCTATTCTATGGTCATACTTCGCTATCACCCCACAGGATCTCACTTTTGGCAAGCCGTGAAGTCTTTCAATCCAGAATCGGGAACCTTGTTCTTTGGTAGGCAGAACTTAATATCTTCGCCCTTCAGTTCATGGCCGAAAACCCGAACATGCTCACGCTGTAGTCCCCCGTCAGCGGTGCATTTTATCACAGACTCTTTAGGACTTACCTCCGTAATTTTCAAGAACTCGTTGTAAATGCCATCGGACTTCATTCGTTCACGCACAAGATCCACAACGCCATTCATAAGGGCAACCACTGTAGTGACTTTGCTATCCCATGTTACCAGTGCTGAAACGCCCTTGCCATCAACACGTGTTGACTCAGTGCTACCGTAAGGATCTAAAGCATGTTGTTAGTAAGTGTTAAAATGATGGTGATTGGTTTACTTACTCTGCATCTTCTTTCCAGCAATCATGTTTCTCCACCATGCCAGGCCAACAGCTTTGTCGAACAACACAACTGGGAAGACACCATAGGGGGTGATGACATCGAGCTCTTGGTCCTTCTGGCTAGCGATGGAAGGAATACCGGCGGGTGAGATGTAACCAATAATCTCATCAGTCTTGGGATCGGTCGAGTTGTTGACTGAAGCGTATAGGCCGGGCGTCTTGGTGACGACTGAGTTGCAGGTACGAGCACGCTCGCCATTCTTAAAAAGGCGGCTGGGATCATTAGATTAGTGTTCCTGGTGATTCACGATTGATGATGCTTACCTGACAATATCCACGTCATGGTATGGCAACTCCAGCTGGTTCCAGATCTCATGACTTGAGAACCAGAAGCCTTTGCGAACAGTGATTGGACCAACACCGCCCTTGTTGTACTCTGTCTTCTCCAGTTTAGGTCTCTTGTACTCCCAAAGAGTTTGCTTATCCTTCTTCGAAAGATCAGTGAAGAATTGGAAGAAGTAAGTCAAGAGCTCTCCCTCGTAAGGATCATCTAGGTAGGTCTCTGACTCGCACTTATATGACTGCTTCTTGTCGTTGACTGCAAGTGTCTGGTCGCCGATCGCAGTGACAGCACAGACCTTGCCTTTGCCGGCGTAGAAGATTTTGGGGGCAGTTGAAGCAACGTAGTTGAGCCAGTTTTGCCATCCGTCAGCAATCTTGTGGAATTTGGGGTTGGAGTGCTTCTCGAGAGCTTCAATGCAAGCGTAAACGGCCCAAATGAGCTCACTGGGAATAATCTGTTAGTCTTCACTGTAAAGCCCGCATGTTATTACTCACCCATTATCTAGGCCAGGAACACGGTCATCCCAACCATCTTGCGGCGAGATCTTGACAGTATCGGTCTTGATCCAGGGCAGAAAGCCACCAAAACCGGGATATGTCTGGTTGAACTGGCTGTAAGTCTTGAGCTTTGTCTCCATGATTGATGCGGCGAATCCCGGAGCAGCTTTAAGATTATCTGGTGTCAGGAAGCGTGCAGCCTCCTTGGAGCCAGAGATGGCCTGCGCATAGAGCATAATTTGTAATGCCTGGTTTTCTCCATGAGAAGGTATTGGCGTGATAGACACAAAGATGACTTACCTCCTTGCTTGCCGCACTGAACGTATGCTTCTTAGTGCGCTTGCCAGTGTTCCAGTCAAGCTGGGTTCCATCATAAGACATGCCATTCTGGGTATTGTACGCAACGTCGTTCTGATGGAATTTACCTTCCCAGTAGAGAAGATCCCATATGAAATCCTCTGTACGTTGGAGAACGTCCTTTTGGGACCATTGAAGACCGAAACGGCATGATGGAGCGTTTGCATTGGAGTATTGTGGTGAGCCCGCTGCAAGTGGCAAAGACAGCGCTAACGCAGCGCTGATGTAGGCCAGAGCACGGCTTAGCGAGGACTTCATGGTGGGTGATTGAGGTCTTCCCAGCTCAATGAGTAGTTGATGATGGTATTCAACCCAAATGAGATGAGAGGCTGCCTTTATATAATGGGAAATGATGACTTGCACAACATTTCCAGGTTCTTGGATCAGCCAATGCCGCCCTTGGTACGTATTCACTCCAGAAACAAGGTTTCTTTCCCCAGACTCAACCCCGCTTGGTCGGTCAAAGGGGGAATAGATCTTCACGGAGAATAGGGAAATCAGGTCATGAGAGAGGATATTTTACCGCTGCAATTCCCCGTCTCATTTCTTCCATATTCTGCTTCTTCCAGTCTCTGCACAATGACAAGCCCCACGCCAAATTCCCTTCAATCCCCCGGTACAAACACGCCAGCCCAAAAGAGCCGAGCCTGTGACCGCTGCCGTCGGCGAAAAGCAAAGGTATGTAATCTCCCATCGGCGAATCTCCCCATTCTTACGAAAAATAGTGCGACTTTGCAGACTCAAACTCTGCCGACCGTTGCACCAGCTGCAGGGAATCAGGCACACAATGCACCTTCGATCTCCCCCTCGCCCGACGCGGGCCCAAAGTCCGCTCCAGAAAATCTCACAGTTCCACAGCGGAATTAGCAGCGCCTGCTTCCACGCAATGGGAAACAGGCACTGTCGATCTCGGACTCTCGCCGCCTTTGATGGTTAGCGGTGACATTACGAGCCACCAGCGCTGGCAGAATTTATCGAGGGCGCTAGCGTTCATCACGAATGATCTGCAGCAATTTGTTACGCGATGCTTTGATCTGTTTTTCGAGTACCTTTATCCGCTCACGCCGTTGGTTCACGAACCGAGTTTGAGAGACTCGCTTTCGTATTTCACGCAGTTCCCTTCTGATACTTTTAGTACCGGGGTTTTGGAGCTTTGGCCTGAAACTACCTTTACTTTAATCACAGCCGTCTGCGCGGAAGCAGCATTTTTACTGCCGAAGGATTTGTTTCCAGAAGGCCAATCTGTGGCTGATATTTTTCTCAAGGCTTCAAGATCATGTTTGAACCAGTATCTTGAGGCGGAACTGGAGAATCCCAATGCGAACTCCATCACCATTCGGTATTTCCACTCAAACTGCCTCCATGCGGCGGGGAAGCCCAAGTACTCGTGGCATATCTTTGGGGAAGCTACGAGACTTGCACAAGTCATGCAATTGAACCTCGAAACGTCGCTGGAAGGCCTTCAACCAATTGAAGCTGAACTAAGGCGTCGGGCCTTCTGGATTGTGTACATGGGCGACAAGTCAGCTGCGATTCTCAACAACCGGCCCATCACCATTCACAAATTCTCGTTCGAGTCGGGGATTACAACGTCATATCCCTCTGGCATTGAGGATGAAGCTCCAGTCCTCTCACCAGGAAACTTGGTCACCAATTCCGATGTTGTGCGAATCACTTGTATCGAAGGCTTCAATGCCAACCTACGCCTCTGGCAGAACGCATCTGATCTGCTTCTAGAGCTCAGACTAATGCAGGATCGGAACCAGCAAGATCTCGCCATGTCAAATCTGCAGCCTATGATCAGCGCTCAAGAAAAGGATCGTCTGGATGCTCTTTATGTCCGGTTCATCACCTGCCTTGATGATCTACCGCCATATCTGCAGTCATACACATTCGCTGCTTTGGCGGATGGTTCGCGCGAAACAACCAAGCAATTCTTAATCCAGTGCGCGAACCTCCAGGTTTCCATCCACTGTCTACGGATGGTGATTACACAGAAGTTGGAGAACTTGCCGTATTATAAATCCGAGATTGGTCACTCCGATTTGCGCAAAACGGAGATTGCGAGAGATATGTTGCGGGTGATTCAAGAAGCTCCATTTTGGTCGCTCCAAGTGAATGGCGAGCCTTATGTAAGTCTTTTTATAGAGTACGGAATTGATGAAGCTAATGGTTATCCAGGTCGAGAAAATTCGACTCACTGGCGCAAGTCTCTTGGAGATCATCCACAGAAACGGGTCTTCACCGATCGCCGCAAGGGCTCGTAGCGATTTTGCTGTTCTTCTTGATCTGCTCACGAGGCTCGATTCAAAAGCATCTGATGCTCTGCGAAATACTTCTTCATTGCTACACTAATTCTTATAATTCAAGATGTCCAAACACTACCCATAAAACACTGTCCTAGACTCCCTTCTCATGAATAAAATCATGCTCTTCCTTCTTCACCTCAATCTCCTTGACCATCTCCTGCTTGGCATCCCGACCCTCGAACAAATACGTGAGCTCCTCAAGAGTAGGTCCTGAAGTCTCAACAAAGAAGAAGTAAACGACCAAGAAGATGATGGCGACCCAGACGCAGTAGTAGATGTAGAACTTCCATCCAATAGCCTCGAGTCCAATTGGGTTGACGTACCCACCAAAGATGGACGAAACCTGGATTGTGAGGAGTACGAAAGCCCAGGTCTTGGCTCGCATCTGGTAGGTGACGATCTCGAGAGGATAGGTGACAACAAGATTTGTCCATCCAAAGGTATAGAAGCCCTGGAAGAGGAAGATGCACGCCAGCACGACTCGTCCACCAGCCAGAGACCCTTCAAGGTACTGTTTGGCAGCGATGGTCCACATGATGAAAGTGACGAGAACGCCACCAGATCCAACGAGAAAGAATGTGCGGCGCTTGAACTTGTCAACAAGAAGTGTCATGGTAATAGCTACGATGTACTGCCAGAGCGTAACCATGCCGTTGACAAGAGTAATATCTTTCTCAGCTTCGATGCCTGTGTCTTTCAGGATCTGTGTCAGATAGTTCGAGACAAGAAGGTTCCCAGAGCTTTGACTGAACAGCGCTGTAGCAAAACAGAGCGAGATGCGCTTGAGGTTGGGAATGGACGAGAAGAACTCCTTCCATGTCATATCCTGCTCGGCTTCTTCAGCGATGACTTGTTGGATCTCGGCACATTCAAATTTGACCAACTCGCTGTCGGCATCGCATTCTCCGTGGTACTTGATCAGAATCTCACGGGCCTTGTCAACTTTGCCCTTTGCGATCAACCAGCGGGGTGACTCGGGACAGAAGAAGATCAGAATAAGCTGATAGGCGGATGGGATGACCTGAACTAGAGTGGGGAGCTTCCACGACCATTGGTTGGGAATGCGGAAGCATCCGTATGTCGCCCACGCGCCGATGACATAGCCAAGAACAATATTGGTGTTGTACAATGTCGTGATTTGCACACGCTCCTTGGGATGTGACAGCTCGGTGACCAAGACAGGAGCACCCATCTGGATAAGGGAGGAGCCAATCCCAAGAACAATCTTGCCACCGATGAACATATTGAGCGAGGTCGCAAAGAGTTGGACCATTACACCAGCTATAATGATGATGGAGCCCATGGCGGTTGGGACCCGACGACCAGCGACATCGCTGATCCAACCGAGGAAGATGAAAGGAATAACACCACCAATGGCATTTGAAGCTCCGAAGAAGCCAAGTTTGGAGCCGGTAGGGTGGCCAAACCGGTCTTGCCAGCTCTCGAGCGTCTGAAGGGCGTTGGTCATGGATCTAAAGAGTCTGAGTCAGAAGTCGTCGCATTACTCCAGATGACCAGGGTACTCACCCATCAATGCCAAGTGCCATACTGGCAAATAGCGAGGACGTAAGCAAGAAGTACAAAAGAATGCCATTCTTGCGTTTCCAAAATGGCGGAACGGTGGTGAGGTCAATGGGAGACTGGATGTCTTCAGTGGCGTGTGCCGCTTTCGGAGCCATGTTGCCCAAGGTTAGCTATCGTGAAGAAATATGAAGTAGTGGTGACTGGTGATGTGTTTGTGATGAACTTTGCGAAAACTCGCATGCTTATATACACCCACGCACCACTTAAGAAGAAGAGATTCGGTTCAAAATATGCTATGACCAAGGTTACAGCGAAACAGGACTTTCCGCCCCATCTCGACTAGCCTCTCCAACTTCCCCGTGGGGAATGGTCTGCTCAATTGAGCTACGGGAAAACGGGAAAATACAATGTTGCGCTACACGAGAAACCCCTCACTGTCGGGGAAACTACTCATCGGATCTTTCAAATTTCACCGTGATCTACAATGGCAACGAATTGGGTATTATCTTATCGGCCCGTAATTCCACGGTATAAAGAATGCCGAAGTATGTAACTTCTTTTGGACAAACCACCTGTTCTGTGTGTACTCAAGGACGAATTGCAATGCCTTCTCTTCCAAACAACTTCAAGCTTGGTTTCGCTACAGCGTCGTACCAGATTGAAGGTGCCGTCGCTGAAGATGGTCGCGGTCCTTCAATCTGGGATGTCTTTTGTCATCTTGAACCAACACGAACAAAAGGTGCAAATGGCGATGTCGCTTGTGATCACTATCACCGACTTGAGGAGGACCTCGACCTTTTGAAACGGTACGGTTCTGATATGTATCGCTTCTCGATTTCTTGGTCCCGTGTTATTCCTCTTGGTGGACGAAATGATCCTGTGAATGAAGCGGGTATTGCTTTTTATGACAAGGTTATTGATGGGTGTCTGAAGAGAGGTATTACGCCTTGGGTTACGCTTTATCATTGGGATTTACCGCAGGCTTTGCACGACAGGTATGGTGGGTGGTTGGATGTTGAAGAGTCGCAGCTGGACTTCGAGAGATATGCGAGGCTTTGTTATGAGAGGTATGGGGACCGGGTGAAGCATTGGATTACTCTCAACGAGCCTTGGATTGTCTCGATATTCGTACGTTACTCCTCTTGATCGGTGGCCGCCATTCGCTAACAGTGTACACCAGGGCTACGCAACTGGAGGTAATGCTCCAGGCCGAAGCAGCACCAATCCTCAGTCCACAGAAGGCGACACATCAACAGAACCTTGGATTGTTGGCAAGGCCCTCATCATGAGCCACGCCCGTGCTGTCGCAGCATACAACCAGGATTTTCGGCCCTCGCAAAAAGGTCAAATAGGAATCTCACTCAATGGGGATTACTACGAGCCATGGGATAGCAACGACCCACGGGACAGCGAAGCTGCTGAGAGACGCATGCAGTTTCATATTGGCTGGTTCGCCAATCCCATTTTGTAAGCATTTCGTTCCTCATGAGGGTCTATATCAGTGAGGAAGCTGACATTTTGACAGCCTGGGACAAGACTATCCTCAGTGCATGCGCGATCAACTCAAAGAACGCTTACCACGATTCTCATCTGACGAGCTCAAACTCCTTCGCTCAACAGAAAGTGACTTTTACGGCATGAACTACTACACCTCTCAGTTTGCACGCCACAAGTCATCACCAGCACCAGACACTGACTATATTGGCAATCTTGATGAACTGCAAACCAACAAGGCCGGTGACCCTGTCGGCTCAGAAAGTGGACTTCACTGGCTCCGTTCTTGCCCAGACTTGTTCCGTAAACATCTCACCCGGGTATATCGCCTCTATGGTAAACCCATCATCATCACTGAGAACGGATGTCCTTGTCCTGGAGAGGATAAGATGACGCGTGAGGAATCGGTACAGGATGAGTACCGGATTAAGTACTTTGAGGATCATCTTGACGCCATTGCAAGATCTGTTACTGAAGATGGCTCTGTTGTTGAGGGATATTTTGCATGGTCTTTGATGGATAATCTTGAATGGTCGGATGGGTATGGGCCCAGGTTTGGAGTCACATTTACAGATTATGAGACGTTGGAAAGGGCGCCGAAGAAATCTGCCCTCGTTTTGAGGCAGCTTGTTGATCGTCGAAAGGGAACTCAGTTGAAGCTGTAGGTTGAGTGGCCGATAGATTTGTATCTTGGTACCAAGACCATGATTAGATAGATTTCAAAGCATGTTGAAACGCTGATTATAAAGCTAGTGGAGAGCAGCTACTGGAAAGAATTCCACTTTTCCACTACTGATTTATATGTGTCGGACTACGTTATTCTCCGACAAGTCCATAGCCGCATCTCGGTGTTGGTTTCTATCCGCCAGACCCATTCTTAGCAGTTTTTTCCAGGGTCCGATACGTTCGCATCCACAGCTCGCGGAAAACACAACCTAAATCAAGGTTAGTAACACCGAGGTTGTACGTCAATGCGGGTGGGATAAGGACGCTAGCAACGAATTCGGATATGTAATTGCCGGTCGTTGATGCTATCAAGTTTCAAAACGTAGATGCCAAGGTTTGAGGAAATTTCTCGAACCAGCAACAAATTGCTTTAATACTCAACAAGACGTCCAACCCATTCTTTGGACCAATTTATCGATCTTTGATCTCAATATGGCTCGCATTCTTATTACCGGATCTGCCGACGGCTTGGGCCTTGCAGCTGCACAACAACTTGTCAAGCGCAATCACACCGTTTATCTCCACGCGCGCAACGCTCAACGTGCAGCGGAAGCCAAGGCAAAATGCCCTGGAGCAGCTGGCGTCTTTGCCGCTGATTTGACTCTCGTTTCTGAGACCAAGAGGCTTGCTGAGGAGGTCAACGCAGCCGGAACCTTTGATGCAATCATTCATAATGCCGGAATGATGGCTGGGCCATTCCGAAAGACTCCCGACACCGGAATCCCAGCTCAGACAGCCGTTAATGTCCTTGCACCTTATATCCTCACTTGTCTCTTGACGCCACCTAAGAGACTTATTTACATCGCGTCTCAATTACATGCCCAAGCGGACACGAGCGTCAAGGACATTTTCTGGCTTGAGCGAGGTGAATCGCGATTCCAGGACTTTCCAGCCTACTGCGACTCCAAGCTTCATGTTATGCTACTCGCAAACGCAGTAGCTAGACGCTTCAAGAATACATCAGTTACTTCTGTTCATCCAGGATGGGTTGCGACGAAACTTGGCGGTGAGAATGGTCCTGATAAGCTCGAAGATGGAGTGGACACATATGTCATGTTGGCTGAAGGAGATTATGATCAGAGTCTTACGGGAAAGTACTTTGAACCGAAGAGAAAACTGGCAAACCCCATTTCTGCGAGTAATGAGGTCGAGTTGCAGGAGCGGGTTGTCGATGCTTGTGAAGGCTTGGTCGGATTGAAACTTCCCGAGTTTTAAGGGTCAGTATTTATCAGAAGGCAGTATTTTCTTGGTCGCTGTCGTTATACATTATCGTGATCTGGATAAGCTTTGGGGGGTTAAAGTAACACAATCGCAAAGAACACATATAAACAAATATAAGTCGTGATACACAAAGACAACCCATGCTATTTCTGGGGTTGTGAAGACTCTGCCCGTGCAAAGCTTATTTGATCAGTCGCGATATCTTCGAGAACGACGGGACGACGAAAATGTTTGATCAAAGGAAACAATTAAACGAACGATACCGGGAGGATGCAAAGACTGAACCATGGCGCTGGAATAGAAGAGTAAGACTGTAGACCAGTTATTAACAGTATAGGGCTCATACTGGGGAACTATTGCCATGAAGTCTTCAACTATGACGCGCCAAAATCTCACCTTCACTACCCTGCAGCATCAGATAGAAGAAATACCGACTGGTACGCGAGATAAGACTTATCTTATCAGCGGCTGAACCAATCACCCGAGTCCAAAAATGGAAGGGGTCAAGCCAATCTCAAACCCAGCCAATCAGACAGACATTTATCGATAAATCCTTGGTCTGCTCGCGTTGGTTTCGGCATTTTCTCGTGCTTCTGTACGAGCCAATCAACGACATGGCTGACCGTGTCATTGGCCGAAGCTCAACCTTCGGGCCCGAAAATGCGGCGTAGGACACAAAGAAGTAAGCATTAGAATGAATGGGAATATATGAGGTCTGACTATATATACTTCATGGTGATGGAGGGAAGAATGAATTATCAACAATCTCGTCCATCTCATCAATACAATAGGACAACACTTGCAGTCTTAGGCAACTGATACCTACTCTACAACTTAACTACCTGCTTACGCATACCCATAACCCACCAATCATATCAAACATGACTGTCACATTCATCGAGACAGACGGCGGTAAGCTTGCCGTTGATATCGCCGGCGAAGGCCCCCTTGTCATCTGCTCTCCAGCCATGGGTGACTTCCGCGATGCATACGAAGCTATGGCAACCGAGCTTCGAAAATCTGGCTACAGAGTAGCTATGGTTGATCTTCGAGGCCACGGTGACAGCAGCACTACCTTCAACCGCTATGGTGATGAAGCTACTGCCGATGATCTTATCACTTTGATCGACGCTTACGGTGGAGGCCCTGCTGTCTTGGCCGGCGCTTCTTTATCTGGCGCTGCTGCTACCATTGCTGCTGGAACTCATCCTGAGAAGGTCGCTGGCCTCATTCTCCTTGGAGCCTTTTTACGACCTGGAACCGGCAAACTTGTAGCTAGCCTCTTCCGCCTTTCGATGCGTCAGCCTACCGGTCCTATAATCTGGAAATCATACGCCCCCAAGCTCTGGCCCGGTCTTGGCGATAAGAAACAAGAGCGAGTTGACAGATCCATTGCTATGCTGACCCGTACTGGTCGTTGGAAGGCTTTCCATGCTACTCTTTCAACTGATCATGCTGTTGTCGAGCCATATATCAGCAAGGTCAAGGCCCCTGTTCTGGCTGTCTATGGTGATGCTGATCCTGATTGGAGTGATCCTATTGAGGAAGGCCGTTGGGTGGTGTCAAACTTCAAGGATGGTGAGCTTGTTGCTGTTAAGGGTGTCGGACATGCGCCTATGATGGAGAGGCCTGAGGAGGTTACGCCGGCTGTTCTTAAGTTCTTGAACAAGATTCGGGATAATGGTGGATTTAACCGCGCATAGAGGTGCGCAGTGTTGGACGGATTGAGTAATGGATAATCAGAGCTGAAAGAAGAAAGAAGGATGATTGATACCAATGGGGGACTAGTTTGCATGTATTTTACTTAATAGGATGGACAGAGATAGGTATTAAGAATTGTTTGCACTTTTTACTTCATACATTCGTTCCATCAAAGCCTTTTGATCAAAGCATGATGGAACATCTACTTCTTCCTCCACCTAAGCCCTTGAACCCCGTCGCTATAGGTTGGTTTATTCCTTTAGGCGCCACGAAATAATGCATCCAAGTTGTAGGATACTTGAATGAGCTCCTCATCCTCGAAGGGGCGACCGACGACCTGTATAGTAATTGGATGATTGAGATATAGGGCTGGGTCATCTGTAAGGAGCCTACGGTTAGCGATGAGCCCGTTTAATTGTAGCGGGTAGTCACATACAAATCTCATGGTTTGGCTTGTCATACGGATTGGTAGACAAAGGCATATACTCCCTATTCACCGGATCGCTCTCAGGGCTGACCTTTAATCCCGGTACCGGCAATATGGCAGCAGGATAGTCGATCAAGTTGAACAATGAAGTATATCCCCAATACGTGTTGAAATCATGGGGATAGCCGACACCCGGAGCTGAGGGACAGATCAAAGCGTCCATAGGGCGACCATTGTTGGATGCTTTGTTCCATGCCGCAAGAAACTGCTCTTTGTAATCGCGTACCTTGCCGCTCAACTACTAACTATCAGTCTGAATCCATACGTTTGAGCCAGTGGAACCTACTGGAAGTATCTCAGCAGCGGACAGCTTCCGAACGTTGAAGACCTTGAGCAGATCTGCGAACGCTGGTATCAAGGGCTCACCGGAAGCTTCAAGTGCACCGATCGTTGCATCAGCTCCACCTTGATAGTATATGTCGAACTAAGTTTTTGTGAGTACCTCTGTCTGCAGTCATATGGTAGACTCACAGTTGTATTTAAAGCTTGCCAACAGTCGAAAGGTGGCTCGAAGTCAACAACTTCGAAGACACGTTAGCGACACAGTTTCAAGTCCTAGATTCTTCCAAACTTACCCTCATGCCCAGCGTCTAATAGTGTCCTTCTGGTATGTTCCAATGCTCGAAGAATCGGAGGATGAGGCATCACAACGCCATCCCATTTCACCAAACCAATCTTCAACTTCCTTCCCACGGGATTGACGTTCCTCCAAGGAACTGGCGTACAAGTCACATCGTATTTGTTGTGCGGATATGCGTTTATTACCTTAGTGAGTAACTCCATGTCCTGAATGGAGTGACAGACCGGCCCAAAAGACACCTGGATCAGACTCTGACCAAGATCCGGCATCCCGCCTTTCGGAATCCGTGCAGCCGTTGGTTTGAGAGCATAAAGTCCATTAAAGGCCGCTGGAACACGAATAGATCCGCCGAGATCAGTCGAGGGCGTCAGAGGTGTACCTTTCATGGCTACCAGGACTGCATCACCTCCTGAACTTCCGCCAGCGTTTAGGTCTCGGTTAAAGGGATTTAAAGTGCGACCCCAGAGGTTGCTGACAGTCTCAAGAGCCATCGCTGACTGAGGCATGGTGGTTTTGCAGAAGAATATGGCGCCTTCGGCCCGCAAAGCTGCCACGACGGCCGAGTCTTGCTCGGCGACGTTGTTCCTACCTGAGACAAATGCCATAGTAGTTATATGCCTCTTCAAAGAATGTATATCCTAGGTGCTCGAGAGTTAGTACGTATTTGCTTCCATGTTAGTCAGAGGGTTACCTTGAGACCAATTGGAAGACCATGCAGAGCGCCTCCCAAGCGCCCATCCTTCTCGAAAGCTTCATCCAGCTGTTTTGCTTGTTCAAGACCTTCGTCGTAAAACCACTCAGTGAGGCAATTGATCTATTCACTTATGAGCTTATTGCCATCACTCAGATAAAGATAATTACCAATTGATGAGTAATTGCTGTACGCCCAGCGAATGCTTCCAAGACTTCAACGGCTTTCAGTTGTCGAGCCCTGAGTTGCTTGACTATTTCCGTAGCTGTGAGCTCCGTAATTTTAAGCTGAGCTTCAGTGAGCAAGCCGCAAGTGTACGGTACACTTGTAACATCTTTGAGGTGTTTGTACTGGTCGACGTCTAAACGCCAGTGGTCAGGGATCAACTGAAGGACGTTGTTTTGCGCTTCTTTTGCGATATCTTGCCACTTCATTCTGAGAGCTTGAACGATTTCCAACAGAAAATGGCCTGCACTAATATCAATATTGTCTTCAATATCCGGAATGGAAGTGGCATTAATAATAATTGGCTAACGTTACTCGATCAGTCAAGGGTGGACCAAGTCGTGATAGATTGGTAAGATGGTTCCAATTACGTTACAGGACCTATCTCCACATCTCACAGGTGGACAACGTAACGAGCAACTCCGTGGAGGTCAAACTAACCGCCGGATTAGTAATTACAATGATGTCGTGCAGAAATTATCATGATATTGCCTATAGTAAACACATGCTTGTAGCCAATGGCCTAAACATCATAAACGCCATTCAAGTATTATGCACCCGCACCAACAATTTTGCATGCATGTGTCGCTAAAAGGCACCGCCTAGTAGCGTCTTTTTGACATGATTCAGTGCGCTTCCCGCACAAAGCCACTGGAGCTGGTGCTCATGATACGAGTGATTCAATTGAGCCGTCCATTCGCTTCCATCTTTCCTCGTGACCTTCATGGTAACTTGCTTATCCGGTTGTAGCGCATTTCCATCAACATCCAGCAAACTAATAACATCACCCTCCTCGATCCTGTCATAATCTTCGGGATCCGCAAAGGTCAATGGAAACATCCCTTGTTTCTTCAAATTCGTCTCATGGATACGGGCGAAGCTCTTGGCTATAACAGCTACACCGCCCAAGAACCTGGGCTCTAGTGCAGCGTGCTCCCGAGAGCTACCTTCACCATAATTGCTGTCGCCTATAATGCACCATCTGATACCGGCGTTCTTCATCGTCCTCGCTGCCTCGTGAATAAACTTGATAGTACCATCGGTGGGATCTCGTGTTTTGCCTGTCATGCCAAGAGAAGTTGCATCAGGAAGGAATGCGTTTGTTGCGCCGAGGAGCATGTTGTGGCTGATGTTGCTAAGATGGCCGCGATAGTTGTACCATGGACCTGCAGGAGAAATGTGATCGGTAGTGCATTTGCCTAAGACTTTTATGAGAACTTCCATGTTTTCTGCTTGGCCTGGTTTCCAAGGCTCAAATGGAGTGAGCAGTTCTAGGCGATCGCTTCCTTCATCGATGGCAACCTTGTAGTCCGTCGTATCTTCGAGGACGGGTGGTTGATATAAGTCACTGCCAGCAATGAAGCTATCTGGAAGCTCACTAGCTATAGGAGGGGTGAATCGGAATTGGTCAGAGGTACCAGAGCGGTCATCGATGGGAATAGCATCGTGCATGGGGTTGAAAGACAAGTCGCCCGCATAAGCAAAGGCCGTGGCAATTTCAGGTGATGTGACGAAAGAATGAGTAGCAGGATTGCCATCATGACGGCCAGTAAAGTTACGATTGAAGCTCGAGATAACCGAGTTGTTCTCAGCTCCAGCGACATCAACATCCTTCCTGTCCCATTGACCGACACACGGACCGCAAGAGTTGCTGAGAACAACAGCTCCGGCCTCCCTAAGACTTGGTAGAATACCACTCTCCTCCGCTGTTGCGCGAATTTGTTCACTGCCGGGACTGACCATGAACGGTGTCTTGGGCCGTGTTATGCCTGCCTTCTTGGCTTGTTGTACGAGATCATATACTTTCTCAAGATCTTCGTATGAGCTGTTGGTGCAGCTGCCGACCATACTGTGACTGATCTTAGAGGGCCAAGAGCTCTCCTTTACACGGGATTTGAACTCAGATAATGGATGTGAGAGATCCGGTGTGAAAGGGCCGTTTATATGAGGTTCCAACGTTGAGAGGTCGATCTCTATGATCTCGTCGTAGTAGTCCTCGCTTCCACGGTCAGCTGTCAGGAGGCTCTCAGTGAAACCGTCAGCGTAGCGAGCGATATCACCCCGCTTCGTTGCCAAAAGATATCGCGCTATCGCCTGCGAGTAAGGGAAGATGCACGATGTGGATCCAACTTCGGCTGACATGTTGCAAACGGTCGCCATGGCCGTAGCTCCCAATGTCTCGGTGCCTGGCCCAAAAAACTCGATAACCTTGCCTTTTCCACCAGATACAGTCAATATGCCAGTCAGTTTGCAGATAATATCTTTGGAGGAAGCCCAGCCTGACAAACGTCCAGTCAGTCGAACTCCTAGTACCTTGGGACATACAAGCTCCCAGGGCATGCCAGCCATGGCATCGACCGCGTCGGATCCACCAACGCCAATTCCGAGGACACCCAGACCACCGGCGTTTGGAGTATGCGAGTCTGTGCCAATGAACAGCCCACCTGGGAAAGCGTAGTTCTCAAAGATGGTAGTATGTATAATACCAGCACCGGGTTTCCAGTATCCGATACCGTATTTCTTCGCCGCGCTACTCAGGAAGGCATACACTTCGCGATGGTCATCTGCAGCGCGTTCAAGGTCTCTTTTGGCGCCATATTCTGCTACGATCAAGTGATCGCTATGCACAGATGTCGGTACTTGAACCCTAGGAAGACCAGCGCTGATGAATTGGAGCAGAGCCATTGTAGCTGTTGCATCGTGACAGGCAACGCGATCGGGACGGAGGCGAAGTATTGTTTTGCTGCGTTCTATTTGATCGAGTACCCATTCATCATTGTCGTGGATCAAATGGCTGTAGAGGAGCTTTTCGGAGAGAGTCAAGGGTCGTTTGTTGGTGCGTTGGACGCGACGGAGGGAGTCGAGGCGGGCAGTGTAATCGAGAGGATTGTACTATGACTGAGTTAGTAGTTGGTTATAGTAGGGAAGAGAGAAGAGAGATTAGTTACCGGTTCAAGAGGGCTCAATGCGACGTGAGATGAATGTGTCGCCAAACACCGTCGAGCTTGTGTCAAGGGGCGCTGTTGTGCGGAGCATACCCGATGCAGGCTAAGTCGTGTTGCTGTGAGTGCCATTGTCGCGACAGTCGAAACTATACGTAGCAACTAGCAGACGACATTTCTTGGTGGAATACATGGTAATAGACATGAATTTATTTGTTACTTGCGTAAACTTGGGGTCGCCAGTATCCATTCCGTACGCGAGGACGCACGCCTGGAGCAGCCCGTCCCCTATTTATCGCGATTGCGGACTACTCCGCTCTCCACCATCCACCATCGGGATAGCCCCAGCTCAGAAGCCGTGATTTAGATCCGCTCCAAAAAGGTCCAGATCTTGATTATCGTTCAATGGAAAGCTCCAAGTAAAGTCGGATCTGTTGAAATCCTCCAAGAACATCTCTATTTCCGGGTCAAACCCGCCCTCAACTGACGGCCAGTCAAACTGATCATGATTGTCTCCAACATCCAGGTCTAGATTCTGCCACGCCGCGCTGGCGCTGATCGTTGTTTGTTCACCACTTCCATTTGAGAATTGAGGATCTTGTTCGGCTGCCAGTGCGTCGATTCTTGGTCTAGTTATGGCCTCCTGCTGGAGCGACAACCGTGGAGCTTTATTGGATGGATCTGTCATGTACAGTCTCTTCATAGTTAAGTCGGCTACAGACCCAAAGCTGGCTTGACCATTTCTTGCCGACGGCCACCACTCGCCGCCAATTGTGAGAAGTGTAGAGCAGCTTCGTAAACTTTTGGACATCACTGTGGCTGATGCCTTTTCCCGCACGGCCGGAGACGTCCAGAATGAATAGATTAGCGTAGCACCAGCTGCAAATATGTTTTGAACGGCTCTCCATCCGAAGTGAAGTGCATGGAGATCATGCAATCGCTGGTAACCGTCAAGGATACTCGCGGCACTATCGAAGCAGATTTGCAGCGCTTCTGGAGCAGGCTGCCGAATGACCTGAGAGGGTTGGAAGAGAAGAACCATCGTTGTATGATATTTTAACTTCAGCTTCAGCTTCCAAACCTCCCGTTGTCGATTATCGAGACTGGGAAAGTCGAATCGATCGTTGAAAACCTCTTCCCACCAGCTTTGTAGGGTCTGATGGATTCTTACCTGTTGTTCCGTGGGGTTGTCTGGCCATGGAAAGAAACTCGAATCCCCTGGAAGGTGATACAAGTGGAGCTTGATATCAGACACAATACGGTCTAGGCGGAATTGGTAGGCTGAGTAGTGAGTTACGGCGGTCATAAATGAAGGTGGAAGCGGTCCCTGCGGATTGACGTCTGGAGGTGGCGACGACTCGGGTATTTTGACATCGAACGTTTCGTCTCGAAAGCCAAGCGGACGACCTTGTATGGAAGACAATGACCTAGCCGAGTTAGCATCCATCCCTCAACAATCCACACATATTAGGTAGGTACCTGTCCAGTGAGTAGACAGTAAAGAACGTAAAGCGTCTGACTTGTTGCCATGAGAAGTCATCAGCACGTAGCTGGTCTTGCTCGCGGTGTATACCAATATCGACACAATAAGCAAGGCCAAGATGAACCAAAGTCCACAGGTTGACTTCAGCAGGCGTAAGCATGCCATGCATGACCAACATCATCAGGGCCTGGATAGAAGACAAGGTGATATGCGAGAAAGCTTCCCTGGAGAAGTGCAACGCTGCGCGGTAGAAGCCTGGTGGGGGGAAGTCGTAATTGCGTGATCGGACCTTGACCAAAGCCCCAATATTGAAAACCATGAAGAGGATAAAGACGACAGCTGACATGGTGACACCTTCGGCATTGGAGATACCCGGTGTTATAATACGTCCGTTCCAACGAAATGGTGGTACTGTGCTAGGCCAGCCATGAGGTGAGACATCGCTCTCGGAAATACTATCAAGACAGGAATATATCGCTTCGACTGCGCTGAAGAGTGAGAGTGGTTCAAGGAACGGAAAGTCTGGATGTATCCATCGGACATAAGTGTGTATCAAGACGAGTGCGCTATGTTTAGATGGTAGTTCCTACATTGAGTTAGCCAATAGTGTGATGCCTGGGAAAAAGGCGAACAGACCTCTTTCAAGATGCTATAAAGCTCTCTGTAGCACTTCCGGTTGTAGTCCTGAGCCAGTGCATCGTCGCTCCACTCAAGCTCCCCTGCGTAAACATCACCCGTGGCCCCCTGGGGTGTAGACTCGACACTCGGTGGTGATGCTCCGATGAGGTTGGTAAAAAGAAGTCCTGAGCTTGATCCAAGATAGTGCTTCTGAGGCGAGTCGACGTTGAGTGAAAGCATCCCGAGATTAACTGCCACCGAGTGGGCTCGCTCTGGGAAGGACTCATCTTGGTCGGGCTGTCTCGAAGCTTCAGCTGATCTCTTGCGGGTTACTCCCGGCACTGCTGGGGTCGAGGATAATGACACATCGAGACCCTCGGGTATTCTCTCATCCTGGGATGGTCCGCCGGCTGAGTCTGGAGCAGGGTCGATTTGAGGACCAGAGCGAAGATCTACATCTGGAAGACGCTCCCTTATAATGTCTTCTAACCACCGTATCCTCTCACGCGTGGCAGCGACAAAACTGGCAGATGTCAGAGGTGACTTGAGAGGAACCTCAGCTACTCACTTGCGGGGAATAACAACATCCGAGTTTTGACTATCAACATCGAGACAAACCTGCCCAGCCTTGGCACAATTGGTGCACGCAGGGACTTGGCCATCACACTAGCAATTATCCAGCAAGGAAATATTTCAGCTTGAGACGGTCAGCAACTCAGGTCGCTGCACTCACCTTGATGCGTCTGACCCGACAGCGCCGACAAGCCAGGCGGACCTTTTTGGGGGGGTTGGCACGCGTCGACATGCCACGCGATAATAATAAAAGGGTTGGATAATAGACAAAGCGTGGTTGGCTCGTCTGCTGGGGCTTTGGTGACGCTGACAATTGCGAAAGATGAGAGGGGATGACCCCGCTGGAAGGCGTCACGTGTGTTAGCCACCACTGACGTTTCTTCGTGTGTATCTCGAGATTGTGATGGCCATGTATTGGAAATTTGGTACGGGGTATCGATTGTGAGTAGATGTAAGGGATTTCTTAAATTCATTTCTTAGCTTCTTAACCCTCAGTGCATCTCGATTGTAACGTCGGAGGTCAAACTGTGTTTCGAGTCTGGGCTGACATCGTGCTGGCTTGATTCATCCCCCAATAAACCAACAAGATTAATTATACCACACAAGAGTGACATCGGCAGTATTGTTCCTATTCCTATTGAGAAATTATAAGAATAAAACAATCGGAGCAGTAGATCACTCATTTTAGCACATTATTATCTAGTGAGACAAGTGAAAGTTCCCGTATTTCGTGAGTCGCCGGTTCGGGGATTCGTACTTAATCGAAAAAGCTTTCGCAGATCGATAGGAAGTATTTAAAAAGCCTCATATGGCTGTCAGAGAACCGCCGGGATCATGGGCTGACAATTGAATGGTCGGCGACCGCTAGTTCTTTGTGATCGCCGGCTTGTCTGGTCGGCGACCAAGACTGAGCAAAGGCATTTCCCGAAGGATTGGCCGAGTTAAGATTAATTCATACGATCACATATTGTTTATTATAATGATAGATTCTATATATTTCTCTTCTAAGCTGCACAAAGCACATATTGATATCACCAATATGACTTCGAGAATCGATACAGGCAGCGCGCATGTTACGGCAGAGAATACACCCAGCCATTCAAAGCAGAACAGAGTTACAAGAGACAACAATATCAAGTATCCATTCTGGTTCGGTGGCAGCGCCAGTGCTTTGGCTGCTTGCGTTACTCATCCTCTTGATCTTGGTACGGCCATATATATCTTCCATACTGATCAGAATTAACTTGAAATATTTAGTCAAGGTAAATATTGCTTTTAAGCATCCTAATCTGAGATATGTATCCTAAAATCCAAGTGCAGGTCCGTTTACAAACACGCCATCCCAACGCCGCTCCATCGTTCGTCTCATCCACAACGAACATCATCAGAAATGAAGGCATATCGGCCCTATACAGTGGTCTACCGGCATCTGTTCTCCGCCAACTCACCTATTCTGGCATTCGATTTAGTATTTATGAAGAAATGAAGTCACAGGCAGGCTCAAATTCCAGTAGCCACTTCCTACTCGCCACTGCGTGGTGTTCGGGATTCGCTGGTGGAGTCGCTGGCAACTTTGCTGATGTGCTCAATGTCAGAATGCAGCACGACGGCTCAGTTCCGTTGAAACAGAGGCACAACTATCGTCATGTCGGAGACGGTATAGTGCGTATGGCAAGAGAAGAAGGTGTCGGCGCTTTCTTCAGAGGATGGCTGCCGAACTGTACGCGTGCGGCGACACAAACAGCAGGGCAGCTAGCGAGCTACGATATCATCAAGAAGTGCATCATCGACTATAGACAAACACAAGAAACGCCCGCAGTACAAGCCCTCTCTGCGTTCCTGGCAGCTGTAGTTGCGGTGACGATCACGAATCCTTTGGATGTTGTCAAAACAAGAATGATGTCTTCTACTTCCGATGCAGGGTCTGGAGTGCTAATGACTGCAAGGGGCGCATTTAGGATGGATGGAGCTGGTTGGATCTTTCGAGGATGGGTGCCGAGTTTCTTACGGGTTGGACCGTGAGTACTGAAAAAGAACTTGTTCCGAGTTTGAGGTTAATAATTGACAGGCATACAATGTGCATGTTTGCATTTTTAGAAATTCAGCGACATTTGTACCGAAATATCTACACTAGATAGCATCTTCTGCGGAATCTTGATGAAATTCGGCGGGGAAACATCGCGACAAGTCTAGCAGCCGAGGCTATTCTGATATTAATCTCGAGTCCGATACAGGCTTCTGCCGTACGGATGTCCGGGGACTGCTCCGCTCGACATGGCTTAGAGTCCGTCATTCGATCCATTCCTGCGCATGCTGGTCGTTGAAGGTCCAAGGGGCTCTCCCCCCAGACCCCGCGGAGTAGCGTGTTCCGCTCCCGCAGGTGTCTCATCAAGTTGGATGTTGGATCCACAACGGACTGCTCCGAAGAATGTCACTTTTGGTTTGGGCGGCCCCCGTGGTGAAATGGAGAACCAATATGTGTCATAATATAGATTCAAACTCTCCTAAAAGTCCGTTCCTAGACCACATTGAATAGAGATATCTCCATACCTTTTAGAATGTTCTTTCGCTTAATCAGTACTGCTCAACAAAGTAACATGGCGACCCAAATTCTGACCAAATCCACTAAAGCTGAGCTGTTCCCCAATGGTGGATGGGACACTCACCACCATATCTTTGAGCGTACGTGGAGCGTGTTTCCCAGTTTAATTGCAGCTGTAGTAACATCTGATTAGCATCGACTTTTTCTTACAGCCCAACGCGTCATTTGACGCCCCCGGAAGCATCAGTGCAATCTTTCCAGAGCTTCCGACAGAGACTCGGCATTACCAACTCCGTACTTACTCATGGTCTATCCTACGGTGACGACTGCACTTCGCTCAAGGCTTTCGTCACGCAGTTGGGAAAGTCTACAACTGCTGGCGTTGGTGTAATCGATCCTGAGCGCACTACCGACGCTGAGATGCGAGACATGGAAGCTGCAGGTATTTGCGGTCTTCGGGTCAATCTATACCACTACAACGCGATGGAAGATATCGATGTCCAGAAAAAGACTCTTCGCGCGTATCTTGAGCGAGTAACCAGCTTATCGCTTCCTTGGAGTCTGACTATGACAACCATTCGTAATGACTTTTGGGATGTCCTGGAGCCTTTCGTTCGAGAGGAAGTCGCTCCAACAGGGCGGCCCCTCATCACAGACCATTTCGGTTTGCTCAAAGCGCCAAGTATGCTTCCAACTGAGTATCGAGACGAACCAACCAAACAGCCAGGTTTTGTAGCCATTTTGAGTCTTGTGACAGACGGCCTTCTCTACGTAAAGCTCAGCGCTCCATACAGAGTAAGTGAACAGAGCCCACGATACAGTGATCTCAAGTTCCTGGTGCGAAGCCTTGTAGACGCGAATCCGCGTCAGGTTATCTGGGGTAGCGATTGGCCGCATACACCAAGGATGAAGATTCGAAGCCATGAGGAAGCTATGAAAGAGACGCCATTCCTCGAGGTAGATGATGAGGCATGGTTGTGGAGTCTGAGGGAGTGGCTTTCGGACCAAGAGTGGCATTTGTTGATGGTTGATAATCCGAAGAAGCTTTTTGGCTAGATGAGGAATATAGAATTACGTTTCATAAATGGGAGGCACAATATGCTGAGAGATTTAGATGAATTGGGCTTCAATATGTGCAGTTGTCCTTCGTGGAATAAAGTAGTAGCCGAACTATTGCAGCGATAAGCTGTATTCTACGTGTCGGTGTATTGCAATAAGAATCAACTTCATGACTAGACTTATTTATCCTTGCGAATAGTTTTGATCAGATCTCCCATGGCCGCACCGTTACGAAGCTCAGCAAACATCTTCTCATCGATCTCAGCTCGCTCTTGACACAAAGCGACAACCTGTTCTATCAGAGACGGGGGAACCACAACAACACCATCAGCGTCTCCAACCAGTATATCCCCAGGGTTTACCCACAGATTTCCATGGTTCCGAATCGGAACATTGATCTCGGAAGCCCGCGTAAACGTGTTGGATCCCAAGACAGATTGGCCTCTTGAGAACACCTACACAGCATTAGCTTTGCACCCAGATAGCCATTGTACTGCAATGCTTACGGGGAACTTGAACTCCTTATGTTCGTTAATATCCCTTATTCTTCCATTGACCACGACACCTGCTGCGCCCAAATATTGGGCGCGAGTAGACATAAGGCCACCCCAGACGGCAGAAGGAACGTTATTAGGCTGGTCAATATACATGACTCCACCAGGAACATTATGGTCGACGAAATGCGTGTCTAGCGTAGGTGCCGTAGTGTCATTGGCTCGAACCATCTTGACAGTGACAGCCGGGCCACAGATGCGAGTATGCTGGTCTACAGACCGTAGCCTCATACCAGCAAGCAAACCGCCTTTTGGGAACTTCAGTTTGACCAAGGCATCTCCGATCTAGAGAATGGTCAGTCCATTGATTGTTGGGATTGATGTCGGCGGGGTTGGCCGTACATCGCATGATGTAAACTTGCGCAAGAGCTCACGGGCTTGAGATGACATGACAGCGGTTTGAGTTGATTGGAGAACCAGGATATGGTAGGCTTGCGAGAGTGCGATGAGAGATTGGTCTTTGGCTGTTTTGTTGAAAGGCTCTAAGGACAGCTCCGTGTTTCGCCTCAATTGAAAAACGTGCTAATGCCCCACGGGTCCACCAGTGAGCTGGGCGCGTTCCTATTCGCCAATCCTCTGGGAGGAGTCTTCCGCTGTGTCGACGGGCTACTCCTTCACTGAGCTGACCTTGTTTTTCAACTGAGTCTGGGGAAATGCGGGGTGCACACCTGGGGAAATCAGCTGGGGAAGCCCAGGATCACTTTTTGGCTTTTCTTAGAGTCAAGGACTAGACAAGAGGCGAAATGGTTATAAGGATGGAGTTGGGCGCTCAAAATATGTTCAATCCATCGCTCAGTCCTGTCTCAGTACACGCAACGCATCAGTCTCCCGCCAATCAATTAGTCAATCAAAATGAATCCTATGACTATGACAGACCAGAAGCAAGATCTTTCTCTTTCTTCAGAGCACGTTGACGAGATCATTCCAGCCAAAGCCGAAGAGGCGAATGACAATGATCTCGGGATGACAGAGGAGCAGTATGATGCGCATGAGAAAAGTCTTGTGCGCAAGCTGGACTTTACCCTCCTGCCTATGGTCTGGCTACTTTACTTCTTCAACTACCTTGATCGAAACAATATCGCGTGAGTTCTCATTTAGCAGGGCAGAAACTTAGCATTGCCGCTAACAGGGAATCTCAGACAAGCTCGTCTAAGCTCTTTCGAACAAGATCTTGGTCTCAAAGGCAATCAATTCAATGTGGCTGTATCGATCCTGAACGTAGGATATATGCTCATGCAGCTCCCAAGGTACACACGACTCCATCACGGTTGAAGCGATGCTAACGGACATTAGCAACATGCTACTTACTCGAACTCGTCCGTCGATGTATATCCCAGCCTGGACTGCTTTGTGGTCCATCGTGTCAGCAGCTACGGCTGGTGCTGGCACTTACACACATTTGATCGTCATCCGATTCTTCCTCGGTATCGCAGAAGCGCCTTTCTTCCCGGGTATGTCTATGGCTCTAGTTCATTACCAAGGCATATGCTAACCCTGAGGCGCAGGCGCTATGTTCCTACTCAGCTGCTGGTATCCCCGCAAAGAACTGGCTCTTCGAACCGCGATCCTATACTCCGGCGTCTTACTAGCCACCGCCTTCTCGGGTCTGATTGCGGCGGGTGTTCTATCGGGTCTTGAGGGCGCGAGGGGCATGGCTGGCTGGCAATGGCTATTTATCATTGAGGGTGCTGGAAGCTTCATGGCCGCTATTGTCGCCTTCTTCGCCCTACCTGACTTCCCTGGGCAAAAGACCGGAGCTATGAAGTGGTTGCTCTCAGACGATGAACAGAAGGTAGCAGTTGAACGAATCAATCGAGATCGCGTCTCACTTCCAGATGCCGACCATGGTGTCTTTTCAGGCTTGATGATGGCTGTCAAGGATCTCCGGACCTGGGTGTTTGTATGTTTGTTCTCTCAAGACAACTATGACAATGCTAACGTTCAATAGGTTATCATGCTTACAGCCAACCATAGCGCCTATGGCTTCAACAGCTTTTTCCCTACCATCGTCAAAGGCTTCAAGCTCGGTAGCACAACACTTACACTGATCCTAACCGCCCCTCCATACCTCATTGCTACAGCGACAGCTTTTGCGACAGCATGGTCCAGCGACCGTCGCAAGAACAGAGGCAATCACATCGCTATCCCACAAGCTGTAGCCTGCATCGGCTTCATCATCTCCGTCGCAACACTCAACAACGCCGCTAGATACGCAGCTGCATTCCTCTTTATCTGTGGCTGCTTCTCGTCAAATGCCATGGTCTTTAGCTGGGCCAGTTCAACCCTGAACCAAACTCCTGAGAAGCGAGCTTGCGCCACCGCTATTATCAACCTTTTAAGCCAGCTGGGTAATATCTGGAGCCCATATTTCTTTCCAGCTAGTGATGGTCCTCGGTACATCAAAGCTAATCTTCTCATGATGGCTTTCTCGGCACTGTCTGTGGCGACTTGTGTGTTTATGAGATGGAGCTTGCAAAAAGCGAATAAGAAGCTTCGGGAGTCTGGTGATGGCATTAGTCTGTTTACCTTGTAAGGTTCCGCAGCATAGGGAAAATATTTCTGGTTATTTATTATGCTTGGTGTTGAATTGGGTATTATAAGTGTCATTGATGTCTCATTGATCGTTCGAAAACTTTGTGTACAATGAAGTAGCAGGGCTGCGGCATTGCGCTCCTCTAACCTCGTCTGTGCTGGTTTATTTGTGGGCATCTTCCTTGGTCCGCGCCTTTGCCCGCTTCGTTAAGAATATCTCGGATTTCCTTACCCATTCCCTTTCCCTTCCGAAAAGTCTCGCTTCAGGGGAGAGGACTAGCTCTTGGTGGGAGTGATATCGGGGAACCATATCCCAAGAAACTCCGCCCGACATCCGAAGCCAGCGGATCCACGAGCCAGCTTAGGCTTGGCATTTCCATCAAACACTAAAACATGATTGACCATGCTTCTTGCTTTCGAACAAAATAGCAAGGCTTATTCCTCAGGGACTTTCGTATATGCTGAAACTTGTTGTTGTATCTTTGACAATTTACCAACATGCACATTCACCAAATACAACCCATTGATGTTGACTCAACGTTAGCATCTTTGACTCTAGCTGAGAAAATCTCTCTCCTTTCAGGTAAAATGCACACAGCTTTACATTAAGTCTACATTAATTGACACCAAATAGGGTCCGACTTCTGGCATTCTCAATCCATTCCTTCCCATAGCATCTCATCTGTGAAATGCACCGATGGCCCTAATGGTGCGCGCGGGGGGAGATTCTTTAACCCCATTCCCGCATTATGTATCCCTTGTGGAACAGGCCTTGGTGCAACATGGAACCCAGACCTCCTCTATGCAGCAGGCCAGCTGCTCTCAAGGGAGTGTGATGCGAAAGGTGCACATGTTTGGTTAGGCCCTACCGTGAATCTTGTCCGAAGCCCGCTGAATGGTCGTGGTTTTGAGAGCTATTCAGAGGATCCTCATCTCAGCGGCGTGTTGGGTACAGCCATCATCCAAGGTGTCCAGAGCAGAGGCACCGCAGCAGCTTTGAAACATTTTGTTGCGAATGATCAAGAAACAGCCAAAATGTCAACAGATATTTGCATGTCTGAAAGGGCTTTGCGGGAAGTCTACCTAAAACCCTTTCAAATGGCAGTCAGAGATGCAAAGCCCAAGATCGTTATGTCTTCGTACAACAAGGTCAATGGCACTCACGTGTCTGAGAGTCAGAAGTTACTAAAGAACATACTAAGGGAAGAGTGGGGGTTTGAGGGTTTAGTCATGAGTGACTGGCAAGTCTTCCAATGCTCATACTCGAGACTGCGAACTGACAATCTAGGTACGGCACATACGGTTGCACAGATGCACTCAACGCAGGGGTGGATATCGAGATGCCAGGGCCTTCAAGACACCGTGCTGACAAGGCCTTGGTGGCAGTCGTTTCTGGAAAGGTCAGCCGGAAGACAATAGACGAACGGGCAAGGAAGGTTCTCCAACTCGTTAACACCACTGCTAAAGCAAAAGTATCAATAAAAGAGACCACCCGTGACTCACCAGAGGATAGAGCGCTGAACAGGCGACTTGCTACAGAGAGTATAGTCCTTCTAAAGAATTCAGCCAACACCCTACCCCTGAATCCTCAACATTGCGAAGATGTCGCTATTATCGGACCCAATACTAAACTTCCCGCAGCATGCGGCGGCGGAAGTGCAAACCTACGACCATATTACACGAGTTCTGTCTTCCAAGGAATTTGTGATCAACTTCCGTCCAATGCCAAGGTACATTTCGAACCTGGAGTCTTTGGTCACGTATTATTGCCATATTTTACGGGCGATCACGTTACAGATGAGAATGGGGTGCCAGGTGTCTCCATCTCGTTCTTCTACGAACCAGAGCCAGCCTGGCAAACGAGGAAGCCATTTGATCAGCAGAGCATTCCAGACACGACGTATCAGCTCATGGACTACGACCATCCCAACAAGGGTGAAACTTTTTACATTTCAATGGTGGCCTATTATAATCCAGAAATTGATGGAATCTATGAGTTTGGTCTTGCTAGCTACGGTATTTCGAAACTTTACATAGACGAGCATCTGGTCATCGACAACGCAACCTCACAAACCCACGCCGGAATGTTCTTTGGACATGGATCCAGGGAAGAACGCGGGACATTTGAGATGAAGTCTGGCCAAAAGTATCGACTGCGCGTTGAGGCAGGCAGTGCACCAACTTCTATAACCACCGGTGGCCCTTTCATCCCTATACCAGGTGGAGCCTGTCGTCTGGGTGGCTGCCTCAAGCTTGATCCAGTTGAAGGAATCAGACGGGCTGTCGCTACAGCGAAAAAGTGTAAACACACTTTTGTAGTAGTCGGATTGAACGCAGACTTGGAGAAGGAGGGCAAGGATCGGGAATCAATGAGCTTACCGCCCCATATCGATGATCTTGTCTCCGCGGTACTGGAGGCCCAGCCAAGTGCTATCGTGGTAACTCAAGCTGGAAATCCCATTGAGATGCCGTGGCGACACAAGGCAAAGACTATTCTGCATAGCTGGTATGGAGGTAACGAGGCTGGGAATGCTGTGGCGGATGTGGTCTTTGGCAAGGTGAACCCAAGCGGAAAGCTGCCAATGACTTTCCCAAGCAGACTCCAGGATGGGCCGAGTTTCCTGAGTTTTGGAAGCGATAATGGGAGGGTGTACTATTCGGAAGATGTCTTTGTTGGACATCGCTGGTTCGATGCTCGTGGGATTGAACCGGCTTTTGCATTCGGGTAAGTTTCCTCCAACGATTCAGTCTTACCACTAACAGTCTCTAGTCATGGTCTAAGTTACACAACCTTTTCAACATCTAATATCCAAGTGGCTGGCGATGGGGTGCGAGTCAACGTCAAGAACAAGGGCAAGATGGCCGGCGCCGAAGTCTTGATGTTGTACACCTCGTACGATGTCGCGAAATCGGGTCAAAAGTCAAGGTTTCACCGGCCTATGCGAACACTTGCCGGATTTCAGAAGGTGTTCCTGGAGCCTGGTCAAGAGTCGACGGCCTTCATGGCCTTGGATAAGTACAGCATCGCGGTTTGGGACGAGACAGCGGACAGTTGGCTTTGCGAGGCGGGAACCTACACCGCTTTGGTGAGAAGCTCAAGCGAGGATTTGAGGGCTAGTTTTGTCGTTGAAAGAGATAGTTACTGGAACGGTGCGTAGTATGAAAACAAAATATGTATGATGTAAACAGAGATCTCGAGTCTCAAGACATAACGTGTCCTCTCATTAGCTACAGCTTCCATAATCCCCAACATCTGGCATCGTCCAATCACCATCTGCAAGAGGCCAGAATGAATCCATGAAAACATCAGGTTGCCCTGAACCATACTGCCCATGGAGACCAAAGTTAAACAGGCAATCCATGTGAGTTCCTGTATCTCCAAGGTACAAACCAAAGTCCGTTTGGTCCTGGTTCACAGAACCAGGTAGTGGTGAGATGTGCATGGGCACAAAGTCCGAGTCGAGTCCTGACAAGGATCTCGACGGGGTGGCAAACTGCACATCAGGAGCAGCCTGAGCGGGTTCATGTTGGTCACCAGAATCTTGTTGCTCTCCATGTTGAAACTCTAGATTCTGAGCAGTCTCAGTGACGCTATGTTTTGAAAATATCTCTCGAACTCCCCGCTCCCCTCCACCAGGTCTGGAAATTCCGGCGGCCCTATTGCTTTCGGACTCTTCCTCTTCCCAAATTGAGGGGTAAGTAAATGGCCCGTGGCGATCGCGCTGGGCGTCGTTCACCAGGTCATTGATACCCTTCATCAGAATGGCAGTCGTTGGTAGTATGGCAGCTTGCTCTTGTAGAGCTTCTGAGCAGGCAGTCAATCTCGCAACCAGCTCTGGCTGTGGCATGTCGCCCATCGGATACTGCCCCAACCTCGAGATAATCCTGGCCGAATGAAACGCACACATTGCGATCGACGGATCACTGATCAGCTCCGATCCCCCTACTTCTTTCGGTATCTCGAGGATCTTCGACACTGATACAGCGTGATATAGGCACTTCTCACGGGATGAGACAGCGAATTGGGGTGAGAGCTGTAGTATTTCCGCTGTTGGGAGGCCCTCTCTAAAACCAGGAATGGTAAAACGGAATAGGTCACAATGAGTCTGATGCCACCATGCGTGCAGCATCAAAAATGGTGTACGTGATGGTGAAAAGGCTCTAAGAGAAAACGCTGATGGGTCTAGATGGTAGCGGGACGGCAGAGATACGGAGAATTGACGAAGCTCATTTTCAATGGAATCCACTTCCGAAAGACATTCGTCAATGGGTTTGCGGTGGTTGGTTATCATGAGGGTAAGTCTAGTAAATGATCAGCACAGGTCGGTTTAGATACCACCCAACGTACCTGTGCACCCGATTGCGAATGTCCAAGACCCGAATACAGTAGCCAAGCAGACCGACATGAGACGCGTCTTCATCAGATGTGCAGTGTAGTAGCACTGTAGTAACTGGTATATCCATTGAGAACGACTTATCACTGCATGGAAGCTGTATATGAAGGGTATCTGTAGTGCAGGCGGTGAACTCAGCCTTCCCACTGGAGTGCAACGAGTCCATAATGTAGATAGCCCACATCAATCGCCGGCGCCGTTCCTGCACTAGGAACTTATGACGGGGATCTTCGTGGTTGAGACGCAAGATGTATGCTAGTCGTGATGTCAAGGCCATTGAGACGAGCATCTTGCTGACCCGTTGTGAGAGATAGTGATCGAGCGTCACGAGAAGCCAGGCTTCGATGTCGGACAGTCGTGGCTGAGAAAGTCTGAGGAGGAGCTGCGACTCGGCATCATCGATCCATTTTTTCGCTATGTTTCTGTGCTCGGAACTGCTTGGGTTGATGAAGCGTGATGTGATACCACATATTGCTGATAGGAGGCATGGATTGAGCTCGCTCTTTGACCATGACTGGAGGACGGTTGCTCTATGGAGGAAGCCATAGCAAGGGATCGGGTGAATCAGATCAAAGTAAGCGTCTATATGCTGTTTGACAGTTTGTTTGCTTATCCCTAGGTCCCTGATTCACATCAGCGTGGCCCTTTGGATGAGCTTAGTGATACAGCTTACAATTGTGAGGTCCTTTTGGGTGTTGACATCGAGGCTGACGACAAGGTAGGACCCGGTCGCATATGCCTTTGCAACTGTGCAGCATCATGGCGCTCGGCATCGATAACTGGAGAGGCGCTGCTGGTCGGAATTGATAGTTCAGCTTGAGAAGATGGTCCAGAGTCATTGCCGTCAGGCCTTGCGGATACGGGGTAGTAGCAAGAAGTTCCCCGATCCGAGCATCGTGAGCATGCTGGTCTTCGCCCAGAGCATTTCAATTTGCGATCTCGACAGGGTATACACGCTCGAGATACGCGTCGCCTCTCCAAGATTTCCACGCCCCTCTCATCCGAGGAAGGGGATAACAAGGAGCAAGTAAACCGAAGCCTCTTACAATTATTGCAACCCTGGGGATCGCCATCGCATCTCACCTGCAGATATTGGTCATTAGCCGACAAAGACTCAGTAGATGGAAACATACCTTGCGATTCCGACATTGCGCGCATATCTCGGATGTCTTGCGATTTCGCATTCGGGGCCCATCTCTTTGATCCATTCCCAATGACATCCGATCAATTCAGAATGCTTGTGGATGAAAAGGAAGTCGGGCGGAAAGGAAGAGTAGAAATGTACGCCAAATTCTAGCCTGAAGAGACATTCCGCCCGACATCCGAGCGCAGAGATGCACTAACGCTACGCATCTCCACTTACCCCAGACCTTCACCTGGGGAAATCAGGAGAGTAACCAGGCTAGCAGATTCTGCAGGTCTCGACCAGGCTTTGACTTGACGCCAGGTCAACGCGTGATACTAAAACTTGCGGGGAGAGTCTTTGGGGTTGATTGACCGGGTATATCAACGGAGCATCATCCCGGTCCTGATTCTCAGTCACACAGCACTGAGATGTCCCTATTCACTTTGACGAAACAATCCCAATGGTGTCCAAGAACAGAATTCTCCAGCACTTCAACCGCCACCTGGCAATTGCGTTTGCAGTCATTGCTGTATCTACATTCAACTATGGCTTCGATAATGCAGCCTACAACAACACTCAAGCCATGGAGGCCTTCCAGGCTCAGTTTGGCGAGTGGGATGCTGAGAAGAGCAAGTATGCTATTCCACCATCGTGGCTCTCCCTCTTCAACAGCTTGAACTATATCGGTTTTGGAGCTGGTGTCATCATTGGAAGCCTCGTCAGTGAGCGGTTTGGTAGAAGATGGTGTATGTTTGCCATGAGTGCTTGGGCATTAGTTCCGGCTATCATGGCGGTCACGTCGACGAGCAAGCATCAGATTATGGCGACCAGGATCCTCAATTGTAGGTACTGACACGTACGTCATAAGTACAATTTTGCTGACGGGTGTAGACATCTACATTGGAATGGAACTTGCTGTCGTTCCCGTGTATCAATCCGAGATTATGCCTCGCGAGATCCGTGGCTTTGCTGTTGGATCATACCAGTTCAGCTTGATGGTATGCACTCCAAATGCTGGCATATGCTTGAAATACTAACGAATCGCAGTCAGGAACCCTCATCATCGCTTGTGTTTGTAGAGGCACGAGCACCCTCTCTGGTAACCTTTCATTCCGTATCCCCTTCGGCCTATTCTTCGTCATTCCCGTTATTGTGATGTGCGCCATCTTCTTCATCCCCGAGGTATGGACTCCATCCTACAAGAATACCATCAAGCTAAGAGGTCATAGTCTCCACGGTGGCTACTCACCAAAGATCGAGTCGAAGAAGCACGAGCCGCTCTCGGGAAGCTGCGCGAAGGCAAAGAGACCGAAGCCGAGATTGACGAAAGCTTTGCTGCACTCCAATACGCGCTCGAACACGAACCCGAACAGGGAAACTACATTGAACTCTTCCAGGGCAAGAATCTGAAGCGTACAGCTGTTGTTGTAGCTATGAACTTCTTGCAGCAGGCTACCGGTCAAGCGTTTGCCTCGACTTATGGCGCCATCTTCATTCGAGACATTGGAACCGTCAACCCTTTTACAATGACTATCGTCAACGCCATCGTTAATCTTTGCTCTGCTTTTGCTGGTCTATATCTTGTTGATCGCGTTGGTCGCCGGTAAGTATCTTCGCCGTTGATCATCTGAACATTGTTAACGTTCTTAGACCTCTCCTCCTGACCAGTGCTGGCTGGATGTTCTGCGCCATTATAACAATGGGTGCTCTCGGGACAGTTCCAAACCCCTCTTTTGGCATCAAGTCAGGCATCATAGCAATGCTTACCCTCTTCGGATCCGGTTTCACTTTCGCCTTCGCCCCCCTCAACTATGTCATCACCACCGAGATCCCCGCCCTCCGTCTCCGCGACGCATCGCAACGAACTGCCTCTATTGTCAACGTCGTGGCCAACTTCCTCGTCAGCTTCAGCATCCCTTACATGTTGTATCCTCAATATGCCGGACTTGGATCCAAGGTTGGGTTCGTCTTTGCAGGCATCCTGGCCCTTGCTATTGTTTTCGTCATCTTTTGTGTTCCTGAGTGCAAGGGTAAGTCCTTGGAGCAGATTGATCGCATGTTCAATGAAGGTATTTCACTTCGTAAGTTTGGAAACTACAAGCCTGAGGATCTGAACGGCGATGTGGAGGACTTGGGAGGTAAAGAGGAGAAGGTCAATACTTCGATTGTGGTGAACCACCGCGAACAGTCATGAGCACCCTCTATCCGAGTTTGC
This sequence comes from Fusarium beomiforme, assembly GCA_002980475.2. NCBI lineage: Eukaryota > Fungi > Ascomycota > Sordariomycetes > Hypocreales > Nectriaceae > Fusarium > Fusarium beomiforme. The sequence continues at coordinate 92,048 of PVQB02000167.1, forward strand.
AATAAGCACTTCTTGGGGGCCTGTACCTCGATTACATATTTTAAACATTAAAGCGAATTCAAACATTCGTGTCATTATTCGTAATTATGCTGCTATGAAACGTGTAATTGTGCGCTACCGTTTCGACAAAAGCACAGCTTCTGCTTTCGTTACAGGCCCCATCGCCGATTCCTCTGCATCGGACCTTGTTTCCTGAATAGTTTCTATAGTTCTTTCAATAAAAATGCTCTGAGTGCTGGAGCCATCGGATTCACTTCCTTGTTTCATTCGAAGCATGATGTCTCGGACAAATTGACGCGCACCAGGCATGCATGCCACCATCATGCCTACACAAATCTCGATATTTGACCAGATTATTATTCCCACTGAATCGGCTTAGTAAAGAGTTAGCAGACCGTCACCTTAGTTGAAGGACAGGGAATATTTCTTACCTGTCATATTACGTGACGTTGCAAATACTATCAAACTCGGAATGCGAACTGAACTGACGATCGTGAGACTATAGCAGCAAAATCAGAATGCGTCGAGTCGAGGGATCAAGCTTCTTACAACAAACCGACCCCAAACATAGCGATTACTCCAATCTTCTTCTTCAGCTTGACCCCGAGTTTCAGTAGTTGCGTTATCGGCAGGATCATCATCCAGACGTCCAAAGCAACGTTCCATGCACCGTGGGTTATCCCTATGAGATTTCCACTCAGAATAACGCCCTGTGGTTTCTTGTCCTTCCATCCGTTCCAAAACAAGTCGAGGGGTCTTCGTTGTGATAGGATAAGCGTAAGATATAGGGAGCACATGACGAGGATGAAAATCATAGTCCATCGTACAATAGCACGGAATCTTTGATCGGGGAAGATTCGTAAGAAGAAAGCTAGGATTGATAGCTTTACGAGACCTAGTGCGGTAGCGTAACAGAGTTCGGATGCGAAGATCAACTTGGCAAGTTAGTACTGGGTGAGAAATGGGTCAGTAGAAATACCTACGATAAGAAATGTGCGGACATCATCTTCACCCACGAACCAAATGTCGAGACCAAGGCCTTTGGATACGACTACGTTGTAGTTCTCGCGTCAGCATTATAGATTTTCTGTTGAAAGACAAAAGAACGTACGGATTTGGCAGAAGATATTGAATGCAATGATAAATGGCTTCTTTTCGTGAGTTCCCTGGTCGCAAAGGTTGTCCCGGAAAACTCACCAGAGCTGCTAGTATCAGACTGTCGCCATGTCCGTATGGCACGAACCCAATTATCTTTGATATGGCTCTCAGAGCAAAAAAGAGCATCGCTAAGCTGCCAATTGTTAAACAGCTGATTCGTATCTCTTGCCGACGGTCGGCTATTGGCAGATTGCATGCTCGAGAGGTTCGGTTCAGAAAGCCTGACTATAGCATTAGCTATTTATATTAGAGCACCCACGCATAGCTTGTTGAGATGGCTTGCCCAAGATCTCGACGAAGTCGCATTCCCGTTTTATACATGTATGAACACTACTATAGAGTGATTTATCGTGGCACAGGTCGTGTGTCTGGTCGTCTCGGAGGTATTGGGTATCGTTTGTAGTTCTTGTAAAGCATGCCCTCTGCACACATCAGTAAGAGCCTCGCTCAGGGAATTCCGGGTGACACTAACAGCACAATCTGAAGTAAAAGTTGGGAGGCCGATGTCGCGTATACCCACCGCGTGAGCTTGTGTTAGACATCCAGCAGTTAACAAGCATATTGCAAACGTGTAGAATACTCCACCCACGAGCATCGTAGCGTTTAGCAACGAAATGATTGAGACCAGACAAACACAAGGCACCCGCGCTACATTGCGATCGCGATGCTTAAGTGAATGAATAAGAACGATTTGTATATTCAAGCTTTTGCCGCAAAGAACCCGAAACCTAATGACAGCCCTTGCGTCGAATTGCCCTTTTTGGGACTTGCATGCGTCATCTCCCTGTGGTGCGTAGCGTAAATGGTGTAGTGAGTGACTAGTATAGCTTCGATCCGTAAAGGAATTACAGTTAGCAAGCACTGATGATTATAGCAATAAAGCTCGATTTCAGGGGTATTAGCTTGCTCCAGGCCGTGGTGGTTGGCTGCCGGATCTGGACCCAGATAGTTGATGCAGCATTCCAGCTGCGCGGGGTCATCCATGAAAGTGTATTGCGGCATCCAGAGACGTGAAGCCACGAAAACATCAATTAGATTTAAATTACAGGGACTTTGAGGGTACGTCAGTTAGTTGAGAACGGATGATGATGCTCTGTTGTTGAGGCGTAACTTCCCAAGTTTAATGATGCCAATGTAGAGCCTAGCCAGTAATCGACAAAATAGAGTCCGCGTCACATAACCAAGAACGTTGATCAAGAAGCCACGAAATGTACGCAGCAGCAGCGCGGTTCCTCCGATAGCTATTAATGTCATGGCACTGCTTCAAGCCGCCATTCTGCAAGGTACGAGACATTCCAAACCGCCTTAACGCCCTTCCCTACGAAATCACGATCCTAAAGTTTTAACTAAACTCGATAAAGTTTTAACTAAACTCGATAAAGTTTAGATATACCTTTCACTAAGGTAAATCGTTAGTTGTAGGAACCTTTTACCATCCTGGGTGTATGCCAATACCAGGCTGCGTGACGTGCGACCAGACAGGCCGACGCGAATCGGTCCCAAAGCTTTCGGCATTGCCGGGACTGGTCCTCCAGTGAACAGGGCTACGATCGACACGACAATAGAGGAAGCCCTTTCTAATCCAATCACGTTATGTCGTTGATGCTCTGTCTGTCCCTGAAGGCGATTCGTCTACACAGACATGGCGAAGAGCGATGGCCGAGCAATTATCGACAGGAAGCCTTGTCGATGAATTTTATCAATCTTGGACCTCTACATAATCTCGTAACTGAATACAGTTACAATACCACAGTGCGAAAGCTCAAGGACCCAACAAGATATTGATCTACCTTCTAATATATCTATACCTTTCTAGTAACGCGCTCTTGGTGACGTTGTTTTCTGTACACCTACGAACTTGATCTCTTGATCTATACTCAACAAACTCCGCCTTTTCCACAACTTCGTTATGAATATTCACATTTCGATCGGTTCCGAGTTTTGATGCTGAGGCTGGAAGGGCGCGGCCGAATGACTCACACGAAGGGCGCATTTCAGCTCGTTTAGGGCTGCTTATACGAAGACTGCTGAACACACCCGATTGGTCAAAGTTCAGATCGCTAGTCTCCCCTTTACTAATGCAACATATTGCAACGTTACGACGCTGTTATTTAGGAGGGAAAATGGTCGCTTGGGAAGGCATAAGGTAACGTATCCAGGCCAAACGTTACCTGGTCTGCTAGTGGCATCGGCCGTGAAATGCGGTTTACTTAGACTTGACCCTCTCCAATAAATATTTTACCTAATCAGGACCGAAACACTACCCAAATCCATTGACTATACCCATACAAAGACTCTGAACTATGTCTCAGCTAAAAGTCGCCTCAGTACAGTTCGAAAACTGGTCCGGTAACAAGGACAAGAATCTAGCCATTATTCGCCGAATGGCAAGTGAGGCGGCCCTTCGAGGATGCGAGGTTGTGGCCTTTCACGAGTGCTCCATCACGGGCTACACCTTCGCTAGCCGACTCTCCAAAGAAGAACTCCTTGAAGTATCTGAAGAAGTACCAGCTGGTTCAAGCACTTCCACCTTGGTGCAGATCGCACGCGAGCTAAACATTGCTATCCTAGCTGGGCTTTTTGAGAAAGATGAAAATGGCAGTATATACAATACCTACATATGCGTTGACAGCACCAGAGGTTTTGTAGCCAAGTTCCGCAAGCTTCATCCCTTCATCAGTCAATACCTGAGTGCGGGCAACGAATACGTCGTTTTCGATCTCCTCGGTTGGAAATGCGGCATTCTGATATGCTACGATAACAACGTTGTTGAAAATGTTAGGGCGACAGCTCTCTTGGGCGCGGAGATCATCTTCATGCCGCACGTAACAATGTGCACCCCATCAACTCGTCCTGGAGCTGGCTTCGTGGATCCTTCACTTTGGGCCAATCGAAATCACGATCCAACTTCCCTCCGTGCCGAATTTCGCGGCTTGAAGGGTAGGGAGTGGCTCATGAAATGGCTACCAGCAAGAGCCTATGATAACGCGGTCTACTTGGTCTTCTCAAATCCTATTGGCATGGATGACGATCAATTGAAGAACGGATGTTCCATGATACTGGATCCCTTTGGTGATATTTTAAACGAATGCTCTCTTCTTGACGACGATATGGCTGTTGCGACTTTTACTAGAGAGAAGCTTCAATTGGCAGGAGGGCATCGATATAGGCAAGCCAGACGACCCGAGCTGTATCGAGAAATCCTTGGGTCAGATCACAGTTCATCTCTCAATGTGTCTTGGATGAGCAAGTAACATCCTGTTCCTATTTTCAGCGTCGGGCGATGAACAGCCCCAGTTGACGTCCGGCTCCTTCATCAAAAGACAAGGTCGCGTGGCCCAATGGCAAGGCGTCTGACTACGAATCAGAAGATTCTGGGTTCGATCCCCAGCGTGATCATTCTTTTTGCGCTCAGAGCCTATTTGTAGATATCCTACCGCTTCAGGCATAAACTCATTTTTCTTGCCAGCAAAATCAAAAGATGCAGCGGTTAGTGTGATGTTTCTGAATTAGTGGATTATCCCAACCAACTCCGACTTATGGTTGCGTCGCGAGCTTTTTATTTGGAACAATAATTATTGAAACACTGCTCTCCATCTAGTTCATTATGCAAGATCCATTAGGAGAAAATAGGGCATGTTAATCTATGCATTGTTGTAGTATTATGTATCAAAACTCAGGTCATTACTCTATGCGAGAAGAACTACGTTGATAACGAATGCAAAAGCCATCATGTACACTAGACTTTTCGGCAGATGCCCTTCGCTCCATTGCCTTTACCGTCACCAGATTTGGCTGACGTAGAGTAGGTGATGAGCATGTGTCTGTGGTATCTACCGATCCTGATCCACTCGCAGTACTAAGAGCCGTAAGAGTGATGGTTGGTACTCCCAGTGGAGATTCTGTAGGCGCAGCTTGTACAGCTTTGTCATACCCCAAATACCCCCTGGGGATGTCGGTGGCTGCGGAACCGCCAGGTACATCTCTGACAATCTCGTGGATATCATCCTCTGCCTCTTCAGAGTTGAATTGCGCTAGCGAGATTTCCATATCTTCCCAGTCATAAACGACGTAGGCGCTTTGGAGGAAATCGTCGCTAAGTACGATGTTGGTGGCGTCATCGAAATAACTGACTTTGCAGTAAGTAACGCCGCCGACTTCGTATTTGACTGTCGTGGAAGAGAGGAAATTTGCGAGCGGTACGTTGATAGTCAGGTCGCCAAGGTGAAATCAAGAGTTCCTTTGGAGCTTGCCTCACAAGATACTACGGCACCCATGTGCTCATCGAGTGACACCTTCATGGTCTCTATCAAATGCAGCCTCATATCAAGAGTCAATCTACTCTTGATAGTGCCTGGATCAAGAAATACCGGCCGAGGCTCAAAGTCAAAGTCTGAAGACTTTCCATCCGGTGTTGTTGAGAAACCCGTCATGACTACTAAAACTTTGTCTCGCAGGTTATCTTAGTTGTTGACCACAATGGGATAAGTGACGAGGGGTCCTGTATACTTTGGCTTTGTTGACACCACCAAATAGGAACTCTCCATGCGTCTCATTGCTGAGCCACAAGCTGAATGCAGGAGTGTTGTTTTCTCCTGCATCGGCCAAAGCACAAGGGAAATTGGGGTATTTTGTCTCAGCGTGCTCCAGGGCGTAGAGCCCAACGCCGAAGATACTGAAGATGCCGGCTGTTGTGGCATTAAACTTAGACACACCGATAAACTGGAGCCCTGGTCCATTTCCTGACTTATTTCCGAAGATCGAGAAAGATTGAGATTAAGTGGCAAAGAATTTGACTGCATTTTCGCTGAATGGACGTTTCGTGCCCGTCTTTCATGTGAGCAAGTATTTTGCAGCCTCCAGAAGATCCCCACATATTTAGTGATCCTTGACAACTCATCATACCCTAGAGCTTGACATCTGCGACGGTTGAACATGACAAACTCACGTCGGGGAGAGGTAAATGCTACAAATTTATGCCTCTATATCGAAGGGACAGGGAGCTAAGTGGCTTGTTTGATGTAATATTTGGTTTAGGTGTCATAAGCTGAGTCAAGCCAGCACAGCGTCGCATCGCGAAAGGAAATGGATTTTACAAGTGAATGTACCCGAGAGAACAACCAGTGTAGAATTCTTAGAAAATGACTTGAGGGTTATCGCTATCAATGAGATCAGGAGCCATCGACTAGTAGGGAATCTCACGGGAACAAAACCACAAGCAAGCCTTTTGGTAAAGCTGATCGTGTTGATATAGGCCAAAACAATCTTGCTGACTAACATCAAAACATCCGGTGTGGTGTATCGGTTATCATTCCGCGTTTTCATTACGAAAATCCGCGGCGAGGAGGGTTCGACTCCCTCCATCGGAGGTTTCTTTTTGCGGTTTTTTACATTTATTGTTTGTTATTCTTATTAACATGTGCTTGAAGGGATCCTGGTGTTTGCCATTTATCGAATGTGGCGGCCATCAATGTCTCGCTCTGCCATGAGCGAGACACCGCCCCCAACTCCCGAGCCAGCCATAATATTAGTTTGCTTGTGGATTCGCGACACCGTACTTTGACGCGACACTAGTCAACCGGTCATTAATACGCGAGTTTACGACAAGCAGGAAGTATGAAGTGAGTGACTCTGTTTGCGAAACAGCAGTTAATACAAAAATAGAATACGCCAATCTTGTATGTACGGAGAATCCAGTTGAGACGCAAAGAACGCTAAGCTTTAGTATCCATTAAAGTGACAAAACAAGTCCCGCGAAGAAAAAAAATATAGTCGCTGGAAACTACACAGTCGTCACGGAATGCAATTAAAAAAGATGTTGTGGGAGCAAAGAAAAACGCAAAAATGGAGGCTGAGGGATTTGAACCCCCGGCCTTTCGCAAGCATTCGGAACAATGCAAAGCGAACGTGATACCCCTACACCAAGCCCCCTATTGGATGTTTACTCAGGCGCAAACTAGAACCCATGTTTGCATGCTGTGTTCCAGACCAAGGTTCATCCCGACAATCATGTCAATAACATATCACGCAGCAAACACTGGGCTTTTATCAGGTCCAAATCATATAATTCTGTCTAGACAATCTCAGGCACTCCTTAATTAGCCATCGCAAAGATGGTGATGCACATAGATTGATTGTGTTTGGACAAAGCCTCTCTGTTGAACTTGGTAGCGGTATCACAGGTTCCGGTCATAACTGCTTGTTTAACATTCTTCACTAGTGCTGATGTTTCGGATCATTATCTAGACCGGTTTGTGTAAGCTTCCAAATTAAATCTGGAGCCAAGCGTAAATAACTTGTTAGCCAGCGCCCTGTGATGGGAGATTTCTAACATCCCTGTATCCATAACGTTATTTAGAATCTCCCCGCTTACAAAACACAGTAACGCTAACGAGTTCATCGGAAAACAATTTGCTTTGAAGGCCTGGATTATGAAAGCACTGTCAGGAGTCGGCGCAGGTAAATTGCCGAATGTGACGCAAATTGGGTGTAACTAAACTATTTGGCGTCATCTCGAGTCACCCAAAGATCGTCGTTAATCCCCGACTATTTTGAGACAAACGCGCTGTCATATTCAGCTAGTTCCACTGACAAATGCAGTGAAACCAGCTGATGGGGAAGGGTTACTCAAACGGTAGCTGACGTGATATCGTAGTTCTGTCGCTAAAATGAATGTCTTTGTTGGTTCTGTTATGCGCTGTTGGTTACGCAAAGTCGTGTTTCCAGGAAGCGAATCAGGGTGGCTTGTTATTGGCAAACATTGGATTGGGTTACCCACACCGAATCAACTTATCCACACCGACATTGACGACCCCTCATCCAGGAATGCGGTTGTGAATTCATTCCTTTGTTCTTGGCCGTGATGTAGTAGAAGTATATGAGACCTGACGGCCTCCGTCACTCCTGCAACCTATTTTTCCGTTCCCAAATTCTCACTAAACTTCGAATCGAATTTCAACATGTCTTCAGCTCAGTCTATCCTTCTTCTGAATGCTACTCTTCTTGTCCCCAAGGGTCCTGAAGATGACCATGTTGTTCCACTAAAGAACCATTCGTTACTGATCGAGGGTAACAGGATTGCTCGCATCGCTTCACATATTGATCCCCCTTCCGAGTCAACTGAGGTCATCGACTGCACTGCAAAGATTATATCCCCTGGATTTGTTGATACTCACCATCATGTTTGGCAGACTCAGCTCAAGGGAAGACATGCTGATCACACTTTGTTAGAGTACATGGCGCCAGGTTGGTGACATCCATAATCAAAAGTTTGACTGCTGACCGAAATACCCTAGGAAACATGGCATCCCACAGCTATAAACCAGAAGACGTCTTCTGGGGCCAGTTGGGAGGATGTCTCGAGGCTTTAGAAGCTGGAACTACCACTATCGTTGACCATGCTCATATCTCATACTCTCCACAACATAGTAAGTACCCTTGACTCATATCCAAGACAGTGGCCCGTGACTGATTTTTGTCGACAAGACAATGCGGCCCTTTCAGCAACCATATCCTCAGGAATCAGGTCAATCTACTGCTACTGTCCCATCCTCAGAGTCAAGACCTGGAAGCCTTTCGTACCTGAAGAAGAGGTCCTTCCCGAATGGCTTTTCCAGCACTTGACAGATCTCTGCAATGCAGGTCCATTCGGCAATAGTCGCGTGACGATGGGCTTCGCGTTCGATTACTTCTTCCTTTCCAAGGACGTAGTTGTCAAGATCTTTAAACAAGTGCGAAGCTTGGGTGTCAAGACTATTACATCTCATTATGTTTCCAGTGTCTGGGGTAAGCTCACGTGTACTTTTGGTTGGGATGATTGCTGATAAAGTGACGTAAAGAGGGCTCAACGGTTGATTTGCTTGAGAGCTATGGCCTTTTGGAGAAGGACATTCTTCTTTCCCACGCCACTCCGCTGAATGACTCGGATGCACAGAAACTTCGGAGCGTTGGGGCATCGGTCTCTTCTACTCCAGACACCGAGCTTCAGATGGGCCACGGTTGGCCTGTGTGCTTCCAAGAAAACGCCAAGTCGATCAGCTCCCTGGGTATCGACTGCCATAGTAACAACACCGGCAGCATTGTTGCCCAGATGAAGGTTGGCCTCCAAGCTGAACGTGCCCGTCGCAATGACCGTATCCTTGAGAACAAAAAGGTCCCTGCTAGGGTACAGGTTCATGCCCAAGACGCATTCCAACTCGGAACGATTGGCGGCGCAAAGGCGATCAAGATGAGTGATCAGATTGGCTCTTTGGAGGAGGGCAAGCTCGCTGATCTCGTCATCTGGGATACCTTGAGTCCTGCAATGATTTGCGCTGCTGAAGAAGATCCAATCGCGGCCATTATCCTACACTCTGCTCCTTCAGATATCGACGCTGTCATTGTAGATGGCCAGTTCAGGAAGCGCGATGGTCGGTTGGTGTCTGCCAAGTTAGATCTCGGGCTGATTCCTAATATGAAACATGAGAAGCCAGAGGTACAATGGCTTGATGTTGCTACTGAACTTTTGAGAAGTCGCCAGAGGATACTGGAGGCAGAGAAGGCTAGTGGAGCTGATGATACAGAGGCAGGCTTTGAGATCGGATTACGATCCCTTGGAGTCAGCAAGGATAAGTTGGCTTACTAGTCTCAGGCAATGCAACAGGAATATTTATGGTTCTGGGATGTAGATCTTTAGATAGATTCACGAAGATAATGGGGTTTTTTGATGCTATCATTAACGAAAAATTGCCTGATGTACTTAAACATTGGTCTACTCAGATGAGCTGCTCCCAAACTGACTCTCAAGGTTCAGAGATCCACCCAAGAAGAGATTTCTCCAATTAGTTTGGGCGATTTTGTAAAGAAGCCAGAGTGTCATCTTCCATGTAAGCAGCATGGGAGAACCCGATTGTCTGTAGGAGACACATATTGATAACTGCCAGAGCTTTCCTGAAGACAGATATCGACGAGCGTAAAGATCAGGGCTCTGACCGAGCTAGACGTGGTGAAAGACAAAGAGCTGAAGTTGGCACCAGCTCCACGGAGGGCTAGATCAGCCACCAGCCCGGAACCAATGATGGAGCCAGGTGTTGGGCCAGGTATTGTAGTAGTTTTAATTTCCGTGGACGAGGTCATAGCCTCGCTAATGGAGGCCAAAGACTCAGAAACCGACGTGGCAGAAACCATGGCATTAGATGACTCAACAGTCAAAGTGTCAGACAACTCCGATGCGGTGGTGCCTAATGCAATACTGATCAGCCTCGAACAATGTGTTCCAGGCATTATTATTGACTTAAAGGTCAGCACAGGCTTGCAAAAGCAATGCCAGCCGCAAGAAAGGCTAGAACAAGTGAAATGACGCGCATTACGAAGAAGAGTCAAGACCGAAATATAATGAGAGACTGGCGACCAAAGAAGAAGAAGTTTGTGGCTAAGATTACGGGGAACAAGCTGGGATTGAATCACCAGCTCGTACCACAGAATAGCTCGTTAAGCCCCCGTATCACACAGCGCCAGAGCCCGACAGTGCATATTCGCAGTAACCAATTACATCTAGACTGAGATCAAAATCAATAGTCACGACCTAGCGCCATTGGAAAACTGTCTGGCTGCTGTTCATGCAATTGCCTGCTCTATTTTGGACTACTCAGTAGCTAGCTATCTTCTAGTGCGCCTCATCTATCTGAGCCCTGAAGCGCTAAGCTTTTCTCTTGCCAGATGAGTAAGGGGGACGCCACCTGGAGAAAAAGCAACAAAGCAAACAGCTCAGCTCGGAAATTCCCACGTTATGCGAGACAAGTACGCATCATCAAGCATATAATCGAATGCCAAACTTGATGTCGGTATGTCATTTACCGTCTGTGGAAGTTCCTCGTGGTATCAAGAATAAATAGATACACGAAATGAGTAGATATGAGTGTCGCAGAAGCTGACAGAGAAACATGCAGTAGCAAAGATACACGGGCACTCAGTTAACCTAGTATCTAAAGGGTGAATGAAGATGGCGGAGTTAAATGATGTAGTATAAGAATATGATAAAGAATAAAAGCTTCATATATTTTAAAGATTTATAGAGCTGATAATTAAGAGGCAGGCCTTAAGATCTAGTTGGATCACTTAGAATCAGCAAGGACATGCTAGCTTGCTAGTCCGGATTGTTCTTGGTGCTGCTAGTTAACAGTAGAAGAGAATACTATGTTAATAATCCCAAATATATACCCTAGTGATGCAACATCTTCTGAACATGGTTCCAGTATCTTGGAGCTGCTTGTCTCCTCAAACTCTTGCCCTTCCAAATCATGAACAGAAAAGTACTAGTGCAACCCAGAGACAAGAAGCCCGCCATAATGAAGCAATTCTGCAGACCCATGTTGATGTACCAGGGAGTGATGCCATAGGAAATAGCAAATCCCAGAGTGTTGCGAATGATGATGATCGATGTAGTTGTATCGCCGCTGATATCCTTGAAGCAATCAACGTTGTATGAGAGAGCGATAGATCCCCCTGTAACGCAACTGAATGTCAGAACCATTAGTCCAACTGCCAATCCAGCCCAATGAATGTCATGGTCAGCACCGACGCCCCAGACAATAAGGCCAACACAGGAGAGGAATGCAGACAATGCCAATGGCCAAAGCCGCTGCTCAGGCTCTCGCACGCCACGGTTCCGTCGAGCAAGTGATAGGGTGATGCGATCGGCGATGATACCGGACCACAAGCATCCCAAGACAGCACCGATGATGGGACCGACATAGATCAAACCGACCATGCTGGTAGACCAATTGTACGGAGATGCACTGAGGATAGGGCTTGTAGTGGCGTTCAAGACGTTATACCAGCACAAATTGATGCCGTAGATGAAGCCTGCCCAAGCAACATTGGGGAAGAGAACCATGAGTGGAAGGGGCGCCAACATGGACTTGAACATGTTGGTTTTGCTGGGACGACCATCCTTCCTGGCAAAGAGTTTGAGGTGAGTGGCGAGACTCTTCTTTGTATGCACAGTACCCTGAAGCTGTTCGTTGTTGATGACGCCTGCGCTGCCCCCCTTCTCGCCAGACTTTTCTGTGTTGTTCTGGCTTGAACCAAGGCCATTCTCCTGCTGACCTTTCACTGGTTCATCCTGATCCTCGAGACCTTCGAAAGTCGGACGAAAGTAGATTGTCTCTTCCATGAAGAAGAAAAGAATGACAAAACTGAAGGCAGCGAAAATGGCGCCAAAATGCATGGTCCAGCGCCAGCCATACGCGTCTGCAAAGAAGCCAGCTACCACAGGCGCTAAGAAATTCGAGCCAAATAAGACAAAGACATATAAGCTCATCCAGGTGCCTCTCTCATGCGCAAAGAAGATATCAGGGATGCTGACTTCAGGAAGGGATTCGATTGGCGAAACAAAGAAGCCAAGGAGAATGCGATGAGCGTACCACTCCCCAGCAGAACGCGAATACGCAGTCCAGACCATCAAAGGAACAGCAGCGATAGTGGAGATGAGATAAACACCGCGTCTTCCATACGTCAAGGCAATAGGTTGCCAGAACAAACAGCTCCATCCGAGAAAGAGGAACATGACGCCGGTGCCTTGAACCAGATCTGCGATTGAGATACCAGTGTCTTGAGAGATTTCGACCAGGACTGAGTACTGTAAAGTAGAGGGAAGGCCAACGCCGAGAGTGTAGACGAACACCATGGCAGCGGAGATGAGCTTGCGACGTCTGCTCCAATTGAGAGGGTCTTCTGGATCGTCGCTGGGACGAGGGACGAGTTCAATGTCATTGCCGGTGTCGCGACCGGCGTCCACAAGGTGGACTGTACCGGGTACGACTTCTGAGTAAGCCAGAGACATAATGGTGAGAATGTTGTGGATGCCACTTATTGGATATCTCACGGAGATGGAGCAACAAATGATATAGATCCACTGGTAATTGACACCAATGCCCTGATATATATGCGTATGAGATGATAGGCATGCTTCGCTTAATCTCTATCATGGCCCACTCCACCATGAGATATGACTTTCCGGACGTAAGGAGCGCTTCCAGCGACGATCCCTGGCGCGGCAGTTCTTGGCCTTGATAGTAGACCACGAACCTGAACCTTATCATTTCAGGCTTAAGACTCGTCCCGTTCAGGTATCTCTAGTCGTAGTCTCTTGGCATCCGTAAGCGAATCGCGGGGTAAACATGATAACCTGGCTTATACAATTTGCAGAGAAGATTATCTCGCATTATCAACTGCTCACCTGATAACAATAAGTGTAGGGCGCATCGCTAACGGTAAGAGTTGACGAAACAGGAAAGTCTATGAGACCGCGTTCATGAACATGATGCGGGGAACTCTGATGGTTGTACGCGGAATTACGTTTCATTGGTCGTCATGCAGCTAGGCATCATCCCAAGACAAAAGATCAGCAGGGATCCTTATCATGGTTCGTGAAGACGTCGGAGCGGCTGAATAAATGGTGGGATCGGCTCTTATTTGCTGGTATTGCCTGTTCGTACCGCTTTCGTCGGCATGATGAAGCCTCCGCGATTACGTATATAAAACGCCCTTCTCATGATAGCTCCTCGGTCGTCTCAATTTTGCTTGACGAGCCTGTTGGAAGTCACCTGTCACAATGCCATCGAAAATCGTCCCAGTCATTCAAACCGTACCTCTGCAGGAGGGCCCTCCAGAGTATGAAGCGCTCCGGACATCCATCCTCGAGGAGTTCGGCAGCACCGTCCCCGACGAACTCCGTCTTCCCAAAAGCCTCATCGACAATCCTCCAAAGAACGTCACTAGCATCCCCAGAACTTGCGGCATGCTTTCGGATCAGGAAATAGACATTACAGAGAACTACGACGCGACAGCACTCGCAGCTGCAATCGCGTCTCGGAAATTCACCTCCGTTGCCGTCGTCACGGCCTTTGCGAAAAGAGCCATCATCGCCCATCAGCTCACAAGCTGTTTAACACAATGGTGGTTCGAAAAGGCGGTGTTGGCCGCCCAGCTCCTCGATCAAGCCCAAGAGAACACCGGCAAGACTGTTGGTCCGTTACATGGCGTACCCATCAGTATCAAGGAACATATGCCGATCCGAAACCATTGGTCAAATGTTGGCTACCTCGCGACTCGAAAATTTGACAGTGAGAATTGTCAGATGGTAGATATTCTCACTGATGCAGGCGCTGTGATATTCTGCAAGACGAATCAGCCACAGTCAATTATGCACCTTGAGACTACATCACCTTGGGGACGGACACTGAATCCTCATAATATCAATCTTTCCGCGGGAGGCTCGACCGGTGGGGAGGCGGCGCTGATCGCCCTTCGTGGCTCGGTTCTGGGAATTGGAACGGATATTGGAGGGAGTGTTCGTGGACCAGCGGGGTTTTGCGGTATCTATGGCCTCAAGACAACATCCTACCTCTTCCCCCAGAAGGACTTCTTACCTGGCGGCTTTGCGGCTGAACTGAACGTCCTGTGTTCAGCAGGACCAATGTGTACCTCGCTTCGAGATGTCGATCTACTTATGTCGGTTGTCTCCAGTTCTCGGCCTTGGTTGAAAGATCCACGACTCATCCCTCTCCCGTGGACTGGGCGCTTGACAGAAGAGAAGCCACTGAAAATTGGAATTATGATGAACGATGGCCTCATTACGCCACAGCCACCAGTGACCAGAGCTCTTGAATGGGCTGTCGGGCAACTTCGTTCCAAAGGATTTGACGTGAAGCCTTTCCAACCCTACGGTACCGAAGAAGCCATGAAGGGTATTCGTCGAGCATACTGGCCTGATGGCGGCAAGACAGTCAAGGAATATCTCTCAGCCACGAAAGAACCCATGAATGTCTTGACCAAATGGATCATAAAAGATGCCGAAGGCCCTGGACTCGACGCCAATGGCGTTCTCAAACTCCGCCTTGACCGCGATGATTTCAGATGCCGTTTCGCAGAGCACTGGGAGTCTCAAGATGTTGACTTTGTCATATGTCCCGTCTTCGTTGGCCCCGCATGTTCCCATGAAACAGCTCTCTTCTGGAATTATACCGCGCTCTGGAACTACGTTGACTACCCCGGTATTGTCATTCCGACGCCTATTAAAGCTGGTGCAAAAGGTACAGAGAGCTATCCACCGGACAGTGTTCCTTTAAGCGAGGAGGAGGAAACTGTGAGACAGTTCTGGGCTGAGGGTGACTTTGAGGGAGCGCCGATCAATTTGCAGGTTGTGGCGAGGAAATACCATGATAATGATCTTTTTGCGGCTGTGAAGGAGATTGATAAAACAATTAATTGTTGTTGATTGGAGGAAATGAAGTAAGACTGTTGGTTGACGGTGCTGTAGGGAGATGTGATTGGCAGAGTAATAGCCAGCCAGAATGGTAAACGCAAATGTGCGGTATGCCCGCACCTCTCAATTTTTTCTTTTCTTTTCTTTTCCGTTTATCACCGAAAAGCCACCCATTACCTCAGGTATAAACATAACTCTGTTGAAGCCGAACTAATTTTCGTATGTTGTCTCCCACAAATGTGAAATTTACACCCAGATAATTGGCCTTTACATAGCTCCATCTGGCTGATGGAACAGGGAAATCTCCGTTCGATCACCCTTAGGATTGTCTTTAGTCATCACCCTTTTGAGAACTTTGCTGGTATATAAAGGCCAAGACTTCAAATCCTGATAGCTTAATCCCTTCTGACATGGATCCTGATTTTCCCATGTCGAGCGAGGAGTCAGGCTATCCACGCCAATCTCTGATCCACAACTTGAACCAAGAGTTCCTCCTGATCAAGGTTCCTATCACCACGAAGGTCTTTTATTGGCTGGGGTCAGGCCAGCCTCACGCCCTGCACCTCATTCGCTGATTAATACCCCGACTAGATGCGAGTCTTGTTTTGATAGAGAGGTTGGTGTTCCAAATGGGACGATAGTGGTTTTTAATTTTGGTACACCGCTGATATCGCAAAGATTCCATGCCGCCCCTTAGACGCTCTCCGCGGTGGGTGCATCTCTTGTGACAGGAGGGGAATCATGTGCGACCCTCCCGTGTTCGATCACTCTACAAAAGCATAGACGCAGGTATAAGTCGTTTTTTGGAACCATTCATATAGTTTGAAATTACCCACAGAAATCCTCTATATATACTCTGAGTGAGAGCTGACGCAAGCCCAGCACTTTACCTCGATGTTTCTACTAAGAATAGTCGGACAGACCTCCCCGCCCAGCCAGATGCAATTGCATGTCTGCTTCTGCACCTATGAAGTGATATTATGAACTGGTTCCTATACCATCCGGCTGTATATAGTTTATCAAGAATTTAATGTCCACCTGGTCTACAAACGACATCAGATACCGTCGCGCTCAGACTCAATCTGTGGCCATTGCCCCCAATAAGCCCCCATGATCTCTACCAAGGTACCATTCCTCCCTGTGACCTCTAATTTATAAGTTAATTCGGCTCATTTGTGGGTAAGTAAGTGTAGAATCTATCGTCGCCATTCAAATACCCAACTATGTATGATTTGTGCTTCGGGGCCAGAAAGCCCGCTGGAGAAGACGAGGACGTCGAACTAAATGGTGCTGGCGCTGGTGCTAAGTCTACATGTACATGCATTCTGGACGTTTCAGCCCAACCATCGCCTTGCAACCTGGTTCGCCAGGCATTTAGCCGCATCTAACCCCTCTTCTTCCAGCTTATTTCGCAAACTACCACCAACACTTGATGGGCGGAGAGCACCAGAGGATATCAGTCTTCATATTTCTTGTATGCAAATCTTCTCCTTCCCGAAAGAAAAAGGGAATTAGGTCGCCTATGGCTATATAATGTCTGGGGCTGAGATACTCTTTGGCATTGGCATTCTTTGCAATGCCATGCAAATTATCACATTCGGCAGAGACGCCCTACAAGTCTGTCGACACATACGAGATGGAGGAACACCCGACCCAAAATTTCATTCATACATCAATGACGCGACCAAAAGCTACATAGAAATGAATGAATCGCTTGTCAGGTCAAAACCGCTGAGCCGGGAGCAGCAGCAAATCGTCGACATCAGTGAATTGGCGCACAAGAACCTGGAGGATCTACAGCACGCATTCGACCAGCTTGCCGTAAGCCAGTCTTCTCGCCGTGGTTTAAGAGGCAAATTTAGAGTTGTCAAGAGCGGTGTGAAAACTCTTCTGCGCGCCAAAGATATTGAGAGCCTCCAGAAAACCTTTGATGGCTACGAGAGGCTTCTCCAGACTGATTTGCTATGTCGAATCTGCAGCCAAGGGGATGCCACAAGGCTACTACAAGACGCAACATTCAGGGACTTCAAAACCTCGTTGCAGTATGTCATTACACAGCTCTCCAAGGGTAACCAGAATCTATCAGCAATTCTTTCACAGCAAGCGGTGGAGGCAAGCAAACAAGCCGAAGAGCAACATTCAAGAACTCAGAGGGTTATAGGCCAGTATCTTTATACCACAGAAGAGAATCTCAAATCATATATCGCCCAGGCAACGACGCCAGTTCGAAATATAAATGAGCATCGCCTGAAAAACCATGATCAACTACTGGCGAGTCTAAGATATCCTGAAATGAACAGTCGGAAGAATCAGATACATGCCCAGCACCACAAAACACTTCCTTGGCTATTTGAAAACAGAGAAATACCCAAAAGTGGCTTGGAAAAGATGGAAAGCGAAACGGCTCTTCACTATCAACCTGGAGACACGTATTAGTGCCAACAACTGCCCTGGTGTATCTATCCTATCGGCGACGACAGCCGAAAACCTCCATTACCAACATGGTTGAAATCCGGCTTCGGGCGTTTTTGGATAAGTGGAAAGCCCGGATCGGGTAAAAGCACGGCCATGAAGTTCATCGCATCAAGCCCTTTGACATTAGAACTTCTCAAGGAGTGGAACCGTGATATTCAAATATTGACTCACTATTTCTGGAGATCGGGGCATGAAATGCAGCATAACGTGAAAGGACTGCTATTGTCACTCCTGCATCAGTCTTTGGTCGACAGGCCTGATCTCAGCCAGAATTTATGGGGCAAACTAGGTGTGAATGAAAAATGGTCATACTCTGATTGGTCAGACCAAGAAGTAGAAAGCGCTTTATGCTGGACGCTGAATGCTGCCGGAAAGGGGTTTTGTATCTTCATCGACGGCCTCGACGAATCTCACGAGATTGAAGAGCAGCTCTGGGCACATAATAGAAACTCAACGGTCCTTGATAAGTTGGAAAACCTTAGAAACGTCAAGATTTGCGTATCCAGCCGAGAAGAAAACTCTCTTTGCGACTATGCAGGTTTTCAATTGCGGATTCATGAGTTTACGAAAAATGATATTCACCACTTTACAAACAGTTGTCTGGAAGGATTAGACTTTGCTTCTGAGTCAGATCGGACTCGGGTTGTAAGTGAAATCACTTCACGGGCTGAGGGAGTGTTCCTTTGGGTAGTGATGGTTGTCAAGAATGTCATTAGAGCGTTTCGCATCAATAATGATATCGAACTCCTCATCGAAAGAGTCCACCACACCCCGACAAATCTGAAGCAATTGTTCCAGCATATGTGGGAGCGATGCGGGGATGATGGTGATCTGGAAAGCTACCGAGCTACTGCTTCTCGGTATTTCAACCTTGCTGTCGCTTTTCAAAAACACTCCCTATCCTTTCACAGAGTTGGTTCATTGCTCTGCTACGCCATAGCTGCTGATAACAGACCATTGGATGATATGGTCGAACGAGAGCAAGAAGTAACTCTACAAAAGTTGCACTCCCGATGCTTGATAGCAGAGAAGGAGATCCGTGTTATTTGCAATGGGCTCCTGGAGTTGATCGACATTGATTGGTACCGAAGCTCGGAGCAAGGCCTTGAATCCCTAGGCACATTTGCAAGTAAGCGCGTGCAATTCGTACACAGATGTGCCGCAGACTTTTTCAACGACACGACTCTAGGAGCAAGGTTACTCGATGCCTGTGGTTGGTCAAAAGAAGAGCCAATTGCACGACTACTAGTAACTACGTTGATCAGAGGACGACTGACAACCGCCAGGTCCGTTACCTGGGGGGCCTATGAAGGCTCAGGGGACATATCATACATCGAGCAGCGCCAAGACCTAACTTGCATCCAGAGTACATTTCAGGTCGTTCTTGACCCCAATGTTGGTGTTGGGCCAGGGTGTCAAGACCTGATTATCAAGACTTTGAGGCAGTGGCAATCCGCCAACTTATTTCCAGATCATCTCCAGTGGGAATACCCTGGTAGTTCGTTATTCTCCTCTGACCCACTGGAGCTGGAAGTCTTGGAAGGCGCTACATATGGAGAAGACTTGTCCTTTGTTCTTCAACAGGTTTCGAAGCTGCCAACCGAGTACTTTTTGGATGCTGTGCCTGTCGTTATGCGCGGACTTGCCAGTTCTTGCTTCTCTAGGATGGGGCTTGAGGCTGCGGCAAGGCTTAATGCATTGACGCTTCCTATCTTGAAGCGCTTGATAAACCTGATGGAGGATTCTCCCACTGCCGATGCCTTAGGATCCATCAAAAGAACAAGTCGCCTTTTATACTCATGCTACATGACCTATTTTCCCATTCGATGTCTCGAAGATGAAGAGAACCTCCCAATCGCCAGTTCGACGTCAATTTCAGCGATACTACGCCTCTTTCCCCTGGTGTTACCAGATCAGCATTCTTGGTCCCTACCAATGGCTCTATATATAAATCCACATGAGCTAGGTCGAAGTACCATGGGTCTTGATGGTCGGACCAAGAGGTGGACGTGCCTGGTTGTGGTGAACTTCGCTACAGCTTACAGAATACTAGTAGGTTGGGCTCAAGCAGCTTCTGATGAGTCTGAACTCGCGCCTGAACACATCAATATGGTGAAAGATTTGATTCAGCCAATTGTCATCAAAAACGAGGGCTACCGTGCCCCAGAATCTGAAGCCCAAGACCGCATCAGTCCCCCGCTGCAGCGATGGTTTGCAGCTCGCTCTACATTATCTGAACCGGAAGTTGAATTGATAAGGTCTATTGACATGCCCTTGGTGGCGGATAATGAGGCCAAGGTCCTGACATATCTCATAGACAGGCTGGGTGGCCGGGAAGGTCTGCTCGTTCACCCTTGGGCGCCGGAGTGGAGAGTACGCCACAGCCAATAATCGGTCGGGCGTCATAAAACGCAGACTAAGGATACTGCTGACATGATCTAAGACCTGGAACTGATGGATAATAACAGCTCGGAGGAAGATGGTCATTTACCGCCAAGAAGAGGCGTGAAGAAATAGCCGCAATATTTAGGATAAAGCTTGCATCTCACGCAGCTATTGAGAACACGTATCGTTCGAACATCTCGCAATGAACGTTCAGATGGTGAGTGAGTTGAACAAACGGTGCAGCAGATGAATTGCCCACACTTTTTGGAGATTGTTTACCCCATATTCAGTGTTGGGGGCTGCCGTAGCTAAGATCCGCACTTATATCCTTGTTCCGTGGCATCCGTGGAAGCGAGATGCCGATAAGATCTGCCGCGGAAAGTCGACCGAAGCTCCACTTTTGTGAACCTACACCAACTACCGACACTCAATAGAGCGACACAAGGCAATAAGATATAATGGCAGAGTGAGACCATGAAGGAACGCCAAATTCACCAAGATCAATAGCAAAAAATGGAGTCCGAAAAAGTCCAAGTCATCATCTGCGGCGGCGGCTCCGCTGGCCTCACAGCAGCAATCTGGCTCGCCCGCTTCAACATCGACTTCAAGATTCTCGAACGTTGCCCAGGTCCTCTCGAAATCGGCCAAGCAGACGGTGTTCAATGTCGCACGGTCGAAATCTTTGAGAACCTTGGTATTTCTGACCGTCTTTTGGAAGAAGCGTATCATGTCATGGAAGTAGCCTTTTGGTCACCTGATGACAATGATGAGCTTGCGCGAAAGGATCTCGCCTATGATACGGAAGAGGGGTTGAGTCATCAGCCGCATGTCATTCTTAACCAAGCAAGGATTAACGATTTGATGCTGCAGGAGATTATTAGGCTGCGGGGAAATGGAAGCAGTGGGGTCTTGTACAATTCCCAGGTTGAGAGTGTGAGGATTGTTGATGATGGGGATCATCCTGTTGAGGTTGTCACCATGCAAAATGGGCAGCCTCATCGATACCGCGCGAAATACGCCATTGTAAGTAGTCTCCTCGGGTTTTATCTAAAATGTGCTAACAGACGCCATCAGGGCTGCGACGGCGCTCACAGCACTGTCCGCAAATCTCTCGGCTTCAAAATGGTCGGCGACTCAAGTGACTCCGTCTGGGGCGTCATGGACGTATACCCCATCACCAACTTTCCCGACATTCGCAAAAAGGCCATGCTTCAGAGCAAAAATGACGGAAATCTCATGATCATTCCCCGAGAAGGCGACGAACTCGTGCGGTTCTATATCGAATTACCCGGCACATCCTCCCGTGACGTCACAGAGCAAGATCTCATCAACAAGGTCAAGCGAATATTTCACCCTTACAGCATCGATATCGCTCGGACGGTTTGGTGGTCTGCTTATGTCATTGGCCAGCGCCTTGCAGATCACTTCACAAAGGACCACCGCGTTTTTCTGACGGGTGATGCATGCCATACTCACTCGCCCAAGGCCGGTCAGGGAATGAACGTCAGTTTGCAGGACGGTTTTAACATCGGATGGAAGATGGCCCATGTTCTCACCGGGCGAGCTCCAGCTACAGTCCTCGAGACGTATGTTCTGGAAAGACAACAGACGGCACAACAGCTCATTGAGTTTGATCGTTCATTCAGCAAGCTGTTCTCGTCGGAGCATAGAAAAGCGAACGGACTTACCGCACAGCACTTTCGAGATAAGTTTGTGGAAGCGGGGCGATATACAGCTGGCATGGCTACACAGTACAAGCCGTCGATTCTGACATTCCTGGGCGAGAGTGATAACAGTATTGCTTCTGGCTTGACAGTTGGAATGAGGTTCCCAAGTGTACCGGTCGTGAGGCTTTCTGATACAAAGCCTATGCAATTGAACAAGAACCTCGCCGCAGACGGTCGATGGCATATTCTGACATTTTGTTCTGGGGACTTCGCCAGGAAAGGATTACATGAGGTATGAGACCACAAGCACGTAAGTTCAGCATCTAACCCAATGTTCCAGGTGGCCAGAGAGCTCGACAATCTTGTAAAGATGTTCACACCGCCTGGAGATCAAACTGATAGAGTCTTTTCCCAGACTCTTCTGATCAAAGCGGAGCGAAAGACTGTTGAGATTGATCAGCTACCGGAAGCCTTCTTCCCTCACACAGGCCCCTATAGTCTAAGAAGTAAGAGAACAAACCCAGCTTTCTCGTCAGGCGAGATATTGACAATAGCTACAGATGTTCACCGAGTCTTTGTCGATGATTCAAGTCCATACATGCTGGGTTGCGGGCAAGCGTTCGAGAAATACGGCATCGATGCGGAGAACGGTGCCATCGTTGTTGTCCGGCCTGATTTATGTAAGTTTCCGAACATTTAGCTTTCCAGCTCATGCTAATAGCCTTCTAGATGTTGCTCGTGTACTTAGCCTGTCGGATGCCATTGGACTGTCCTCATTCTTCAAGGGTTGCTTAAGGAGCGTGAAATAAAGCTCGGTTAAATAGAACTCGTGAATTATTCCTTTCTTTTTAGTAACCCTCCAGCTTCCCTCCACATGCTAGCGTTGTTCGTGTACTCATGTAAATTACAAGTCTCTATCTATCCAAAGACCTCGATCATGAAATGGTACTCTAGCTTACTTCCATCCTGCCATCCCCTCAGTGTAAGCTCCCGACACTTATCCGCCAGGATCTCTCCAACAACCGGCGCACCACAGTAGAACACACCGACCTTGAGCTCCTTGTCCTCTTCATAGTTCTCATTGTCCTTGTCCCTTCTGGCCTTCCTCTTACTAGCCCTAAACTTGAGCATCTCTTCGTAATGCTCATCCAAAATCTGGTCAAAGTCCGGTCGCCCAAAATGCGTCGGGTTGAGAAGACCAGTCAGTGGAGAGGCCGGATGCTCATCTGTGCGATGCATCTCAAGAAGCCAGCGGTATACGTGAGTGGTGAGTTTCTTGCGCTTGGCCGTGACGTGAGTGTTGATACGGATGTCGAGATGCGGATGGACTTCGTGCTCGCGGTGCCAGTCTTGACTCATTGAGACGTCATTGAGAAGATCGGAAAGCCAGAGGAGGTAGTTTCGTTCTCGGACCATCCAATGGAAATCGACTCGGCGATAGTCATCTGCAAAAGTGGCAGCTCGGTCAATTTGGGGCTGCTTCTCTTTGTTTATGAGAACTGGTCCGACGCTTCCTTGTCTGGTTGGGGACTCAGGTACGTTGTTGCTGTTCTCCACATCGACACTGCTGCTTGAATTCGATCGGCCACCATTTCGTTCAATAGCGGTGTCCTCAGAGTCGTGTCGGTGATGCTCGACTTCGTGATTCGGGCCGCCGTGATCAAGATCATCGTTGTACTGCAGATCTGCCAGGATGCCGGAGAAGGGAGTAACTCCGATACCAGCGCCAATGATGATGGAGTGATTGAAGTCGTAGAATCGCTGGGCGGGGGCACCAAAAGGCCCGTTTATGCCGACCTCAATCTCGGACTCTCCAGATTCGCCGCCGAGCTCACGAAGCTTAGCAGTCCAGTTGCCGTCAGTCTTGATATGAAGCATCATCTTGTTGCCTCGGCAGAATGAGACAGTGAACGGATGCCATTGGAAGAAGCTGATCTTGGGGACTTGAAGAAAGATGTACTGGCCAGCCTTGTACTTCCAGAGTCTCTCGCTGGGAATGATGGCAGTGATCTCGACTGTCTCTTTGTCCAGAACCTTCATCGTGGCTTTGATGCGATGGAACCCGAGACAGACACGCACTATGCGCTCAACGAGGACCAAGAGTGTTGGAAAGGCAAGAAAATATCCGAACATGGGCCATTGGAGCAATGCCGCAGTACCGTGAGCCATCATAAGGCCAATAATGGGGAACATCAGTAAATGGCCAAGCTGGAATATCTCATAGTTCCATCTGCGGACTTGGGGAATGCTGAGCAGTGAGAGGATGTAGAACAGTCCAAGGGCAGCGATTCCAGTGAATCCGGGCAGGGAACGGACGTAGTCTACGTATGGGCGAGGGACCATATCTGGGCCAAGGGCCTCAGCAACAGCATCTTCATTGCTAGGATCGCTGCCATGTACGAATGATCCAGTGAGGTGCCCAATAGCATGCAACGTCGCAAGCAAGATAGCGACACAAGAAATACGGATGTGGAACTCCTGCGAAAGATCCCAATTGAAGAACCGCGAGATATGGTACGACCTGCGCAACCACGTCGAGAAATATCGTGACATGCTGAGAATCAGGAAGAAAAAAGTCGGATAAAGCGCACCAGCGCACGTTTTAGCCATGACAACTCCCCAGCCGAAGGCTTCGCGATACGGAGACGTGGTCTGGTATTTGACCAATTGCCAAATGCCAAAGGCACACTGCATCCCGATGACAAGGCCCAGAAAAACAATCTCAGGCCCGTGAACAGCCCAATACGAGCGAATACGTCTCCAACCGGGTAATCGTTTAATATAACTCTTATCCTCATCTTCCTCCTTCTTGGCCTGTTTCAACGAAGGGATCTTCCACCCCTTCACCATCTTTGCAAACTCGTCCCTCGGGATCCTCTCGGCATCAGAGCCCATCATGCTGCGCAGAAACTGGTGTCGCGCACGGTCATCTTGGCTATGGTCGCGCTGTATGACGTGGTGGGCGCTCGGTTTAGGGACTAGCTCGGCGTGTTCTTGGTCGAGTTTTTGCTCGACTTCGTGGTAATTTATGAAGCCATCGTTGTTATGGTCGAGATCATCGAGAAATTCGGATATTTCATCGTCGGTTAGGTATTGGATGTTATTGGAGGAGCGGATTGGATGGTCGGCTACGATGGATTTACAATGAGGATTTGGCTCTGCCATTGCAGATGTGCGCTCTAGGTGAAGTAGTGTGGACTACAAAGAGAGAATTTGAATAATGAAGAACAAGAACTTGGTTCATTTTGGAAAGGGGATTGCAGGAAATTTACATTGCTCGTGCTAAAACACCAAGATAACACCCAAGAACAGAGTACGTCAGCGTCGAGCCACGCCAAGTCTCAAGTGTTGAACAAGTCAACCCTAGAGACAAGTTTAATTTCACGGCAAGGTCCTGTTTCACATGCCGTTTCGAATCACTGCGCAGCCAAGTCTTCAACTGCCCTGATTTTCTCTCCGTGGATGACGATGCCCAGAAAGGCGGCTTAATTGCTCGCAACACAATGGACCAATTGGAAACTCACCATTTGTGCCCTGTTTCTTGGTTAAGCTTTGGGCTAACTTGGCGATCTTGGCTAACCTTATCTTATCGTGAAGAGATGATTGGATCAGAGACAGCTTATCTTATCGACAATAAAGATGCGCCATTACATCAGACTTCCCAACGATAAACGTGTCAGTTGACGAGAAAGCGGTCGGATGGTCAGTGCCTGGCAGAACGAAGCAGTAAGAAAACAGCACTGCTTGTTCGCTGAAGGATCTCTTGATAATCCCGTCAATGAGAACTCAAGAACGCTACCATCGATCTGGTCTCGGGTAAACTTTTTGAAAAACTGCATCCTTCAGAGATTGAACCAGTAGCGACACAGAACGGCACTGGTGATTTAAGATGAATTGGTAATGAAGGTGCGGGATAAACTTCGATGATCTAAAATGAAACTTCTCTAATTGTACAAATATGGTGGATGGAGTTTACCTTTCCATTCTAATCGATCCATCACAATGTTCATCTTACCATTCTTTCCATTATTCTCTTCCCACTAGTTACCAACGCAATGTCTGGAAATACTTGCCAGAACCCTTACCACTTCTGATAGAAGAAAATATGTTTACGGCCATGTCACCGCTCAATTTAACAATATGACTCTCCTCCTCCTCCACGGCTATCCTAGAACACGCAACAACTAGAAGAACCAGATGAAAGACCTCTCCGCTGCTGGCTACGGGGCAATTGCACCCGACTATCTTGGCTACGGCAACAGTGATATGCCCATAAAGGTCAAGGCTTACAACCTGAAGACAATTGGAGGTCGCATGATGGAGGTTCTGCACAATGAGGGAGTTAACACGGTCGTTGGTGTTGGTCATGATTTGGGTACAAAGGTTCCTTCACGAACCAATGTTTGGTATCCTGACCGCTTTGAGACTTGTTCTTCTCTCTGTTAGATATAGCGCCCCTGAGTATTTGCTGATTTCGATATGATGAATGCCTATAGTCTGGTGCAACTTGGCTACATGCAGTTCGGCTACTTTAACGTTTTCTAACTCCTATGACACTGCGAAACTGGCCGCTGAACATGTGAGTCTCACCATCATCAACACAATTCTGCTACTAGGACGGACCGAGGTACAGCTCGAATCATTCTTCAGCCTAGCCTTCCACGTCGACAACTTTAATTGACCGGAAAATCTCGCTGGACTGGGAGCTGCACGCGCATGGGTGACCAACAACACTACTACTGACCTGCCTACGTATTTGACCGAGGAAGACAAGAAGACCTGGATGGCTACTTACAGCAAACCAAATGCTACAGGAGCTTCAATGAACTACTACAAAACCCTTCTTCGTGGAGTTCAAGCAAAGGATGAGGAGGTTTTGATTGACGAGGATCGAATGGTGAAAGTTCCTGTACTAGCAATTGCTGGCTCACGGGACCTGGTTACTCGAGCTGAACAGATGGGTATGATAACCAAGGCTTTTGCTCAAGCTGGCTATACTGACAGGGTTCTTAATGCGTGACACTGGATGATGTATGAGGACAGAGAAGGCGTTACTGCGGCTTTGATCGAGTTTCTCAGAAAGTAGTGACACAGTCTGGGCTCTCAGAACAATCGGAACTTATAGTCATATCGTTAAAGCCTTGTCAAAGTTGCACTACATTTTTTCTATCCCTTACCAAAGATTTTCTATCTCGCCTCCAATTGGACCGGCAAGAATAGCCTCAATATCGACTCCAAGCTTATGAGTCAGCTCAGTCCACCTATCAAGCATTGGTAGGTTCGGGATAGGAAATTTGGTCTCGTCAATATTAGCATGTAGTACTTGGGCTGGTTCGCTCAATTCGAAATGCTGACGCATATGTCAAGTAAGGCCGTCGTAGACGAAATGGTAGATGATGGATCTCCTTCAAGTGCCGCTCTACGGCGCGCGGCTGAATAGCATATTGGCATGGTAGGCAGATGAGAGCCTTGAAGTCGGCGTTGTAGGCCAGCAAGTTTTTGTTTTAGGCTGGACCGTTCCCAATGTTGGGTCGTGATCGATATTTGCAGGTGCAGTCATTTTGTGTAACGATTTAGTATTGTTACCCAGGCCGAAGGAAGGACATGATTGATGATATATGCATGGCTTAGTCCAGGCTGACCAGAGGAGCGTCATCATAGCATATAGGGTCGATTCCTCCAGTCGATGAAGTATTCCCAAGAACAACAGACGACTAAATCGCGTCAATTGACAATTTCTCATTAGTTTTTCATGTGTATACAACGCTACGAGGCTATCCGTAATTAATTAGCCAGCAAGCTAGTTGCAACTGAGAAACGGGAGCTCGAAGGCCAAGAAGCTTACTTCGCAGAGAGAAATACACCATCCGCTCCCACGAACAAATGAACAACTTGTCTTCTCGCGCAATTCTAATCTGATTGATACTGTTCTTGTCACGTGTGATGATACCTGAACGAACCGACGGAAGAACCGGCGGTGAAATAGGGCTACTACGTAGTTATGCTAGCTCGTTCATAAAAACGGCGATCACAATCATTGTGGGAACAACTGCCGGAAACACGACTCAGAAATCCGTCGCGGCGGGGCGAAATGAAGTCATAGAGAACGCTAATTCTCGTATTGAACATTGAGATCTCCAGTTTTCGTGGTCAAAACAGATGAGAATGGCACTTCTGATTTGGCAATTGAAGATCCATACCCCGGTTGTTTCATGCAACGCTTGGTTCCAGGGTTGTTTGCTTTACTCCTTTTGGATCATGAAACGGAAGATTCTTTTCTTCCATTTGGCTACTTCCAAACTCCAAGAAGCTGTTTGTTTGCTGTGTTCGATTCTTTGAGCCATTGCATTGTCTCCCTTTGTCGCTCCTTTGAAACAATCGGCCGGTATAGTCACATTCCTTTGTTTCTATTCTATTCTTCCCTCAATGCGGTAATTCCACTACACAATCTGATTAATTTTAATGTCACAAATGTTGAACGGCCAAAACATGGCCTCGCCCTGGCCTTTGAAGGATGAGTTCATAAGCGATAGCGATCGAGACCGCGATAAAGCACCATGGCATCGCCTTGAGAATATGCCCGCACCATTCGCAGAGCAATACGCCAGACTCAGCCAGCCTTGGCTCCCAGGATTCTGGATACGGTTCCCCTATCGTGGCCTTGGCATGTGGTTCTTGGCACTCTTGGGGACTGTAGCAGCCGTTATGATCTTAGTATACAGTAATGGAGTGCCTGTTGATCATTGGGATGAACGGATACAGCCGACAGTTTGGCTCGCCTTGACGTCGGCTCTGTCTGGAGCGTTTCTTGCTTGCGCTTTTACTGAAGGGGCGGCGATTTCGTATTGGAGGGCTGCTGGCAAGCCGGTTACCGTAAGTGGGTTCACGATGCTTCGAGCATGTTGCTGACTGAGGTTAGTTGCAACAACTTCAAGCTGTATATGGCTCCTCGACTGGCATCATCCAAGCCGCTTTGAACTTGTTCACTTGGAAGTCCAAGACTTTGGGTCTAGGTATGCCTGGCATATTGACGTTAGCTGTCGTGTACTTACAGAAACAGCATCGATTCTCATGACACTATCAGTTCTGCGTGGACCACTTATGCAGCGCGCCTCATCGACGACAAACCACTATCAGGCTCAACAGGGAACAGTCAACTTTCACATCGCACGTGAACTTCCAACCGACTATGCCTGCATTATGACTGGTCGCACACTCTACTTCTCTACTAACCAAGAACTTCAGCAATGTCGCTCAAAGCTACAGTCGGCGATCTGACATGGCCGTCTTCGATACTACCTGTAACAACTGTACGACTTCAGTGGAGGGATTTGGTTTCGATGTCAATTGTACCGATACCACTCGAGACTTTAACCTCACTCTTGATACGGGTCGATCAAGCATGCTGAGAGCGATGGACGGAGCATACTTCTTTCAAGTCAATGTCACAGAGTATAGTGACTGGGGTGTCAATAAATTGCCTGATGGATCGTTTCTGAGGTACACAACACTTTACAAGAATACGACGGAGTGTAGTGGGAAGATCAACGTCCAGACTTGCGACCTTCATGCTGGGATCGCCAAGTTTCCGGTGAAAATGAACGGTCAAACTGTTGAGCTTGAAGGAACATGGAAAGGCGACGAATTCATCGAACGGAAGTGTGTACCGCCTCATCTATAACTCTTGACATTGATTGCGATTGCTGACCAAACCACAGATACATGATGCCCGCCGATATGGTGATGCCCGGATCAGGAAATATTTTGGGCGGCTTCAGCATGATTGCAAGTTCGCTGTACGAATCGCAAGCTTTCATGCGCTTTACCGGTGCCACTGGCTACGACGTTAGTTCACAAGGCTTACCAGCAACCCAATACCTCACCATGAACGGTACGACCCCTGGATGCGGCGATTCATGGGCCAATCCGATGGAGGACATGATCGAATTCACCCGAGACATTGGTTTCCGAGCAAGTCTTCAGTACGCCAAGTATAACACGACAGATAAGCAGAAAGTCGAATACGATAGCGGAACGACGACTCTTGTTTATGTGACAGATTACGACAAAATGTGGATAGGAGTTCTCGTTTCTCTGGTCGGTATTTTTGCTGTTCTTCCTACGTTTTGGGGCTGGTGGGAGCTCGGACGAGATGTCAGTCTTAACCCACTGGAGATTGCAAATGCGTTTGGAACTGTTGGCCAGGAGTCGCATATTATGAGAAACGTGGATCCGAACCAAAACGTTGGCGGGATTGTGAATGCGGTTAATGGCATTGGACCGGTGAGATATGGCGCGTGGGAGATGAGTGATGGCGTTGTTAGACTTGGTTTTGCTGGAGCTGGGTTGGTGAGAAATCCATCCAAGGGTGAGAGATTTAATTATTAGCTTGAAACTTCTGAATATCATGTTTAATTCCAGCCCACCTTTCGCCTTGTGTTTGATTGGACAAAGAGTTTCACTCAGAACGGCCTCGCGAGGTAGATAACTGCAAGGCTCGTACGGTGGAAATACGACATCGCCGGTAGCTAATACGAGTTTAATCTAAGTCGAGGATGAGGGGAATCGCAAAAGACGTAATTAGATGACAAGGAGCAATTGACCGATGACTTCATTGCCTAACTGATGGAGGGACTGCAAGCCAAAAGAATATTCTTTATGCTGCTAATATAAGTAATTAGAATATAGTATCTTTTTCCATAATATAAGCTTTTACCTGAAAAGCTGCATAATAACTATTAAATCTTATATTATAGCCTTAGGGTATAGTAAGAAGAGACTGTAATAAAGGTATAAATACTGCCTTAAGTTCCGAGAGAGAGAGAGACCACCACACTGCAAAACTCAACTAAAGATCAAATGCAAGATGGCAGCTATCCCAATCCACCGCTTCGTTGCACAAGGCCTTTGCAAGTAACTTAAATCCTAGCCCTGTTGAAGGCATCGCTTCGGAAGGACTTACAAGTAACAGGACGGAGACAAAGAACTACCGGCTCAGTTTGATACGAATTCATTGCTTCGTACTTCTCAGGGTCGCATATAACTACAAGGTCATTAAACCTCTAGTCAGAAAGTTGACCGCGTGGGCTGGATGGCCTGCTTAAAGACTGGTTGCTGGGAGTTGATTCGACCGTTTGCCAGGTGTCTGTTCTCAAGATGAATCCATTGAAACTTTTGACTGGTGGCCTACGAGAGGAATCTGTAGCTTAACCTAATGATTAATTTGATGCCTGTTTGCACACTGACAGTATTAGGATTGTGCACTGTATCTCTTACCAACAAGCCTCTGAGTCATGCTGATGTTCGTTCCTGACTGAATGGAATTCGTCACGTATGCAAGGGGGAGGTCTAATCATCACCACCTCAATACATGAGCTATCTGTAAAGTTGGCGCATAACAGACGAGTTTCATCTCGTCACGCGTCGAATTTGTCCATCTGATGTTCACGTTTCAATACCAAGGGATGTGATTCGCCCGAGGCGCGTTGTTCAGTGTTGAACTGGCAACCTACCAATGTGAGCACTTGGCTGCATGAGACCATGTGAATGTTCTCGATGACTCTGAACTTACGCAAAATAGAGAGCAAACAATAAGTTACTGCGGGAACTGCGAGGCAGACACCTTCTGCTATGCACCCACAGTCCCGCTTTTCGTGATGCTGCCCACTGTCGGAGTTGTACCAACACTGCAACTTTAAACGGGAGTTGAAAATTATGAGGTAGCAAAGCTTTTGGCGTGCATTCACTCGAACACACGTTAGAGCCACTGTTTCACACCTAATGGGGCAGGTAGCAACCTCTACTTCAGTTCCTCATCTCGACTGAACTTCTTCTCTCAACTCATACTTCTCATCCTCATCCCTATCCCCGAGCCCCCATCTACCATCCGCCATTACCTTGCTCTCGCACCTGAAAACCTTCACTTTCTTAACTCTAATATCCCCTTTTATTCTTCTTGAGTGCACTTCAAGTTTTCATCATGGCTCAGCCACCATCAACTGGTCAGGAGTACATCCGGCTCTCTGTCCGGCGCCCATCCGGACAATTCTTTCTTTTCGAGTACCTCCCATCCGATCTCAGATACAAGATCTGGGAAGAAGGCCTTTCTAATTACCGACACATCAAAGTGCTACTTGTTTCTAAAGAAACAGGATGCGATTTCCAGGAAGGATGTGATCCACCGTCCTATGAAATCCTGGTCGAGAAGGGAGCGACTTTTAGCGCTCTCCTGCAAGCGACCCAAGATTCGCGCGCGGTTGCAATGAATTTCTATCGCGTCCAGCTCCCGTGCCTCCGAATGAACGCAGAGCAGCGATACCCCGGAACTTTGTATCTGTGCCCAGACTTGGACACCGTCGAGATTGACACCTCTGGAAAACACGGTGGGAAACAATACCTCGAGCATTTCGGGGAGTTTTCCCATGACATTTTCCTCAATGATCGACATCATGTGGGTCTCACTTCCCTCGCTCTACAGTCACAATCTCAGCACAACCGGCGAGTACTGGCCCTCCAGGACACCCACCATCGTATGCTCTACCGACAGGGCCTCCAGAGATTGGAACGTATTGTTCTCGTTCAGAGAGCGACTAAACCTCTTGTTCAGTATGGCAGTGATCTTCGGGTCATCAGTTCGTCGCCTTCAGAGCCGGGAAGAGTTACTAAAGAGTACGATGCTAGCGTTTTCCACGACGATGCGTCTTACTATACCAACGAATTGACGAATGCCTATATAGGCAAACCTAACCCCCGCAGAGGGGTCTATTCGCTTGCACTTCTTCTGCATGACCTAAATGTCGCGACAGAAAGAATATATCATGACTTCATGCTCACCTATGATGAAACTGAAGATCCCAACGAAGCACCGCCACCATCAATTGGCTTCTGGCTATTTCCGTTGCATGTCATCGGCCCGTTCTATCTGCAGAATCTCGACCCCTGGACCGATCTTCCAGACGATGATCAGGAACGGATCATATACGAAGACCGAGTGCTAGATTAAGTAGATATCAAGCTAGATTCTGCTTCTATCATTGGGGATCAGATATCTGCACAACGAGTTGATCCCGCATCGATTGGAGTTGTTTGGATGGAACGACATAGTCACCGACCCTGGATATGAGGAGGCGGTCAAGTTCTGCGATGTTGACTGAATTAGACGACACATGGTATGGAGCCGAGATCTGCTCTTCTTTGTTCAGGCATCCGGCCTTGGTTGGGACTGTGCCAATAGGTTTTTGAGCCGTGTTGAGTGTACTTTTGTGTTCTTGTGCAAAGGCTTTGTGGAACGATGAAAGGAAAGGCAATAGGCAGGGCTTTTGATGGTCGAGAAACTCCCTCCAATACACGAGAAAGATAACTGACTTGCTGTGACCCATATTTGTGAATATGTGTTCTTGAAGTTTATCCTGTGACTTGAAGCTTAGTCCGAACCAGCAACAAGTAGCTGGTACATTCCATCACGCGTTCCTTATGCTGCTGGTGTTGGTGCTCAGTACACAGCCATTTTAGTCAGCAAAATCCCAATTCGGATCGCGTCGATGACGAGCCCCTCATCTAAACTCGTCACTTTTCCAGCCAAGCCACCGAGACATAGAATGTCATGAAACATGGTGGGTGAAACATGCAGTATAAATCATGAGAAAAGAACTTCCTTTCACTTCCTCCCTGCGGTGACGGCAGAACCCAACAGTCGCCGTGAGATTGAGCTTCGACAATCAAGTGCCAGATCCCACCTAGCCAAATCGATGCATCGTCGCAAAAGAGCCAACACGAAACATGTCTCAGAACAAGAAGAAGATAGCCACATACAAGAATACACAGTCGCTCAATGTATGCCGTCAGTAGGGGAAACAACCAGGACACACGGCAGCCACCTTCTGGTTACCTCGGGACAACTTAGAATGTGCGTTATCCCCGACAGGATAGTGGATCCGCACACCAAGATGCTTCTTCACTACTGCACCCAAGCCTTCTGGCCAGGATTTGAGATTGGGTCTGCAGCATTTCATATCCCACCGTTCGCCCTCGATTACAATACCCTTGTTGCTCAGGGTCCAGCTTTGTTCCATGCATGTCTTTGGCAAGCGGCCGTCAACCTCGCCTTCAAGAAAAGGTCGCGCGTTACCGATAGACAGAGCCTGATGCACTATAACCAGGCCATCATGCATATCTCTAAAGACATCGCTAAGCCAGTATCCGAGATCCCTGAGCAGACTTTGTATGCCATTCTCAGTCTATGCGGCCCGGAAATGTCACCAGACGATGGAAATGGTATCACGAAGAGAGCATTTAACCCTCCGCTGGCTGAACTATCCTGGATCCATGTCTTTGGCAGTAGACTTCTGATAGATTCTCACGCAAAAGCATTGATGAACCTGGTAGATCTCAAAGGCGGCATTCACAGTGTCAGGTATGCGGGCTTCCAGGCTTCCTTCAACTACATGGATCTGGTACGGGCAACGCAAAATCTGGTCAAACCTCACCTTCCAGTATCTCAGCTCTACGGTCGAGTCAAAGAGACACATAATAGGGCCATGTTCTTTGGGCACGCTTCCGACTTTGATGGCAGGGACACCTTGAGGGTCTCATCGGATGAGATCGATAAGCTGAGGGAGCTTGGGCTCACAGAAGATATCAGAGAGGTTATCTTAGACATGCGAACATGGGTTCGTGTCATTGAGGCATATCACCACGGAGCCTTGACAAATCCCGATCTCTCCCTCCTCGCGGCTCATAGAGATCTGATCCAGCAACGGCTCCTTGCAACTCTTCCGGCAGGTTATGACGGCAAGAAGCCCTTGGGAACAGATCATATCCACCATGAACAGGATAACACAAATGGGTGGATAAATGAGATCATCCAAACTGCTTTGCTCATCTTTTCACTAGGCGTAACTTGCCCCATCACGTATGCACCTCCATATCGCCATGCATCTCGGAGGCTGCAGGCACAACTGAATAGATACATGCAAAGAGCACTTAGTTTGGGATTGTTCGACTTTTTGACATGGCTCGGCATGCTGGGTGTTCTCTGTACAGAACAAGTCGGAGGTGACCTTAGAAGCTGGTATATCAGATTTCTGGCCACCATTGAGCAAAGGCGCGTACTCAAAAGAGGCACGAGGGACTGGTATCTGGTGAACCAAGAATCACTTATTCCTTTTCTGTGGTCCGCTGTCTCCTGCGATGCGGCGGCGAAAGTGGCTTGGTCTGAAGCTCAGCAATCTGCAGAGGAATCATGCTGGAATTGGGATAGAACAGCATGGTCAAGCATGCTGGGGACAATATGTGGATGAATCAATGTTTTCGCCATTTTCTTTTTGCAAAAACCTTTCGCATGTTCTTTCTGTGAGATTTTCCTGTCTATCTTGTGATCTTTTTTGCTCTGATCCAATGGTCTCAAGCCTGCGATTCCGCATTCCTCTATTTGGAAAGTTGAACAAACGGACATCCCATACAAATGATCCTCAAAATCTATTGTGACCTAGACTAGCCTCACCAGCTATGTTTCTTTTTTCAGACATGTAAGCGTCATCAAGCGCCATAGGGCTGGCCTGACAAAGTGCGCTATTCCTTTTCAAGTATATACACTAAAGTGCGCTTCCATGAATTAGTGCTGATTTGATGCAGGTCGAGCCGTTATCTCCAGCTGGTCCAGTCAACTGTTCCGTTGGAATGACCTTAGGACTCAGGTCTTGTGCAGCAACTTGGCGGCAAATGAAGATGTTGACGCCGTATCTCCGGAACCTCACTGTGAAGAGCGAGTATCGTGTGGATCTACTACCGGTGTTAGGCTGAAAATGAGCTCTTCTTTCTCTTTTGGTAAGTGATGTATCTGACGTTCTTCATGGAGCTTAAGGGCTGTAGAATTCTATATAAAGCGCCGCTTGCTAACATTCTAGTAGTGCCGACACAACTTATTCTACATCATATTTCCTGTCAATTACACTTCCATTTCAATCGCCAAATCATGTTACTCAACGGAAAAGTCGTCCTCGTCACAGGTGGCTCCAAGGGAATCGGCAAAGCCGTCGTTGAGCGTGTCGCCGCTGACGGTGCAAGTGTCGTCATCAACTACTCCAGCGACAGCACACCAGCAGACGAGCTTGCCAACAAAATTGGATCCGACAAAGCACTCGCTTTCAAGGCTGATGTTTCGAGTATTCCTGAGATCGAGAAACTCGTTCAAGCAACGGTGGAGAAGTTCGGCAAGATCGATTGCGTGATGGCAAATGCTGCATGCGCTCCTATGAATGATCTTGAGAGCACCACAGAAGAAGGTTTCGATAAGGCGTTCAATCTCAACGTCAAGGGACCTTACTTCTTGGTCCAGGTAAGAGTTCGTTCCCAAGACTTTGTGGCCAAAATCCTAAGAAGAAACAGAAAGCTGTAAAGCATATGCCGCGTGATGGACGAGTCATCCTTGTCTCAAGTGGTGTTCTTCATCAATCCCAGGTCGCACCTCGCTACCTTCTCTATGCATCTTCAAAAGGCTCCGTCGAGCAAATGACACGAATTCTTGCCAAAGATCTCGGACCCAAGGGTATCACTGTCAATGCCATTGCTCCCGGCCCTACAGCCACAGAAATGTTTTTCCAAGGCAAATCGCAAGAGCTTATCGATACCATCGCCAGTTTCAGTCCACTTGGGCGTCTCGGCAAGCCAGAGGAAATTGCTGGTTTGGCTGCCTTTCTGGCGGGTCCAACTAGTTCATGGGTTTCGGGTCAAGTCATTGGCGCTAATGGCGGATCATTTGTCTAGCAAGGGCAACGTTGTTGACGATGTCGAAGATGACCAAGGAAGTGAATATGCGTGCCAAGAAGAAGGGCCACGAATCAATTATTTCAAGTGTTATGATGCATCCTGACTATCACCTTCCGAGACGCAAACGTCTTCACAGTCATCCCTTGTCGTTAAGAAACACATCTTAATAATTCGATCGCTGGTTGTCCATTGAGACACTAGTCTCACACTTCGCAGGGATGATCTGGCGGCACAAGTCAGCCTATTTCATTGAGAAATACCTAGGGGCTTGGGAAGGCATGATAATAAACAAGTGAGCTTATCTAGGATAGCAAATTGCCAAGGTCCAGACAGAAAACATCTCGAATCTTATGTCTCAAATCGTAGACTTTATTTACAACTAAATACTAACACGAATGTCAAATTCCCATCAGCACTGAGAGCTGGGGCTATAACACAATCTCTTGATGCATGTTTTAGTACCCAAACTTCCAAGACGACCCGACTACATCCAATACACCCGAGCTGTTTTCACTGGAGGCTTCGAGGTAAACGGTGGATATTTCGCAAATGGGCGAACCTATTACAATGAAAGGTCCTGGGGCTGTTAAAGAAGTCTGGCCTAAGAGAGACATAGACTCCAGGTTCTATGTGTATATGAAACGAGTGTATATCATCATTTTGCCCCGTTCGTTTTTAAAGGGTATGACCATGATTGCAACGGGGCTTCACATCGACTTGAAATACTTGAGTACCGTATATACCTAAGACGCCTCCCTTCATAGTATTAAAAAAAGGCACAATTGTTTTTTTTTTTTTTTTGTCGGTGTTATTCTGGATGTACCAGAACTGAGTGAACTTTAGATCGCCACCTGTCGTTCTATGGAGTCCCGCATAGGATCTATCTAACGTCAGTCATATCATCCTCCATCAGTCCCTCCATCAGTCATCGAGCAGTGGCCAGCCGTTAGGGTTATTTTTCGTTATTTTGCCCTTTTTCCGTTCGCTATCCTTGCGCTGTCGCGCGACGTCATCGAGCAGTGGCCAGTTGTTAGGGTTATTTTCCCCTGGCCATTTGCCAAACTTATTTTCCCCTACGCTGTCACCTCCGTAGTCCTTGCGGCATCCACAGTCAGGGTGCCATCCAGTGTCCTCATGCCTTCCGCTATCCTTGTACCGTCTACTGTCCTTATGACATTCACAGTCCGAGTGCGATTCGATATCCTTGTCTCGTTCACTATCCTTATGCCGACCACTGTCCTTGCGGCATTCGCAATCTGACTTCCGTTCGCTATTAATATTATTCGCCACGGTCTTTTCGTTGCTTCGAGAGTTATCCCTATCACTCACCCCGACCTGCTGATCACTCCGGGAGATATCCCACCAAAGTTTCTTGAACTCTCTATTATGCCCAGTATGACAATTCATTTTACCTTCCGCAGCCACTCGCCAGGCCCCGCCGATTTGCTTCGAGTGCTTATCCACAACCCTTTTTGCAATTTTGGCAATATCTTCACTACCCAAAAACATACCGCCACTCTCCTTGCGGACCGTGAATCTCATGTTGGTGCCGTGGTTTGAGCCTGCCACGAGAAGGTCGGTAGCATGAAAGCAGCAACCAGCGGACAAGTGGAAGGCACCTAAGTTCATATTCGTCCAGCGCAAAATAGCAAGAGCACGGTCAGTAGTTGGTGAACCGCTGTCTGTGAGGCGCTTAATTGTAGGCTTGCGGCACTTCTTCTTGTTCTCCCCTGGTTCAAAAAGTTCGGTGTGTTGGTTTACGACGTCAATACCCAAGTCGCGCCTCGTTAGGCCGGCGATATGGTTTGTTTGCTTATCGTTGTCGAAGAAGCTTCCGTTGAAGGATTTGTGGACCCAGATCGATACATGGTCGCCGTTGGATCGCCTCAGGATGGAGTGCTTGTACACTAAATAAAAGAATTAGCCGAAAGGTTTATCGGGACTTTTTCTGCTCTGACTCACTCTCTCTGGGATTAACTCTATACTTTTCAGCCTCATAGATGTCTTGGGCGTGCAGAAGAACATCTCGCTTGAGGCGGACATGCTCTACGATCTCATCACCACCAATCAAATTCATAGCATCTTTTTTACTTCCTGGGGCGGGACTGCCACTAGCTACAACTGCGGCCAGCAGCAGGGAAAGAAAATGCATGGTGTAAATAAATAGGGAAAGTTCAGGGAAAGAAAAAAATGCCAGGAAAAACTAATTGAGGCGAACCTTTCTCTTTATGCTCATAGAGCAAGATGACCATTTGGGTCTCATGATTCATGACAGCTGTTCTATGATCTGTTGATATAAATTGAGTTTGTTGTATTTATCGGCGCAACGCCCCAAATTCTTCACAGCCCTACTGCCATTCCCCTCCATAGCACAACCTCGAATTGACCAATACATGGGTAAATTATGGCAAACTACCCTCGCCTTGTTTTTGGTTTTGTCTGAAAAGAAGTGGGACGCAACACACTATTGTCTCGTCCCGACGAATGAAACCTCATGTCAGCAGGTTTTATTTTCAGCTCGAAGTTGAAAACAGGGGTGTTTGTGTTGCCTGACTATCGCAGGCGCTCTCCGCACTTGGGCATAAATCTCTGCTTACTCCCCTAAATCCTGACAGCATGCTTCTTTCTCTCTTGCAACCTCGAGTTCCAGCCGACCATACGCTATACATAAGTCTTCTGTACCTATATCATATATGATATACGTTATTTACCCTCTAAACTCTTTTACAGGATACTAGCACTTGCAGCTCCTTTAGTGAGAACGGAGACAGGCTTTTCAAAAGCTTGGTAGCGAAGATGGAATCCCAA
Source organism: Fusarium beomiforme (assembly GCA_002980475.2). Lineage (NCBI taxonomy): Eukaryota > Fungi > Ascomycota > Sordariomycetes > Hypocreales > Nectriaceae > Fusarium > Fusarium beomiforme. The sequence goes on from PVQB02000167.1 coordinate 131,552, forward strand.
GAAATTACAGGTATAAAAACATCGCGATGGCTGCTACCAGATGATCTGATTTTTGTGCACAGATGATAGCTCAAAGATGCCCGAGCTTCAAGAAATTGTGAATAGAATGCAAGAGTACCGCAAAACAATGAATGACTCGCTAGAGTCGTACCAATTCCCGCTTCACCCATGGCAAGATCGCGAGCACAGTTGGGAAGGACGGCTCAAGGTCTTTCATTTTCACGACGGAAAGGTCCAGTCCAAATCCCCTCGTTTGGACCGCCGCAACAACCCTCAGCATTTATGGCAAGACATCAATCAAGCTTTGGAGCAAGAATCTTCGAAATCGTCTCAGCAGAGTTTGCTCCTCATGGAAGGCATGGACGCCAGAACAGCTGAAGCTCTGAGTATTAAGCTGGATATACCCCATGAGTTTTGGACAGCTCACTACATTATGGACGGACGACTGAGATTCATCGAACCTTCAAGTTTTGAATCCACAAAATCTTCTTACTGGAAGATCATGGTTCCATCAAAACATTCAATTGTATGGGACGAGATGCCCAGTGAGTCTGTGAATTGGTCTTTCGGTCATTACAGTGGCAGTTGCCCTCGTAATACAAAGTTCATCTTAGACCCGGAGACTACCTTCATCAATATGACTCTTTTTGTGTCATTTTGGGGTAGATATACTCCCGAAGGATGGATAGGTACGTTCTCGCTGTTAGTTTTCCTGCACCGACTAACTAGGATTGACTACTAAGCACTTCTTTTGATTGATGTTCTTGGTGGTTACCTTGTTCCTGAAGACGCCCAAGATCCTATAATACCAAGTCCATATCGCCTAGAAATAGACTATGAGAGTAGAGTTCTACTTTCTCAAACGAATTTCTACGTCATACCGGGGTCGAATACTCGATCCACCCGGCGTATCTATCCGTATCACCTCTCATTATGGGACACATTGGTACAGTCGTATGAAAATCAAAAGGTCACCTTGACGGGCGACCCGTTTTCGGTGACCATCATCGTTCGTAGCTTCGTCTTTTGGATGTGGGAAAATCATATCACTAATAAATATAATCTTGACGAGACGATATGGACATCCTCGGTCATGGAATCACCGGCAGCACCAGATATAAAGAGTCCCGATCTTCTAATTGAACGAAGCAGAACTATTGCTGCCGATTACCAGAAACTGAGGTATTCGAGACAGCTCTTAAAACAAGTTGGGGTCGATATTCACCAGGTTAAAGAAGCATTTCGGTACAATGATAAAAATTACATTGATTCGCAGACAAATGTGAAAGTGAGAGCCCAATTATCACACGAATTCCAACGTTGGATGAATCTTCAAGATCAGGTCAAAGTTCTAGATGACCTAATCACTGGCAACATGACCATGTACGCCCAACGAGCAGCAATGGATGAAGCATTCGCAACTAGGATCCAGGCACACGAGTCCTATCTACAGACCAAGGCAGCTAATGAGCAAGCAGCTGCAGCTAACCGCACGGCTCGTAGCTCTGGGCAGCTCGCCAAAATCGCGACGGTCGCTGTGCCTTGCACCGTTGCGGCCTCTATTCTTTCCATGAATGGGGAGTTTGCTGCCGGGGAACGTTTCTTCTTCGTTTACTGGTGCGTGGCACTACCACTCACTCTGGCCTTGTTGGGCTGGGTTTTGCAGAAGGACTTGAAGGACTGGAGAGATACGTTAAGGAAGAAGCAGAAGGATGCAAATGGTGATAAGGAGCACGGTAGCGAGAGCAGTCGAAACGGCGGTACTACTCGGATTGATGGTCTATCAAGTTGAGAGGGCATAGCATTGTTTGTAGAGAAGCGTTTATTTCAGCGATCGTCCATCACAATTTGCTGACTATGCGAATTATCAAAAGGGGGTAGTTTGCTAACAGAGGAAGCCAGCACCCATTATTGGTGGACAAACTAATGTCCCGTCTGTAAGTTGTATGGACATTGCTGTTGGCAAGCGACTGAAGACAGTTCAGACGGTGGTTCGTTTCTTACTCGATTCATTTGTATCTCAAAAGAAAACATGGGAGAACGGCAACTGCCGGATCCCTTATGCTAAAATTGGGGTTGAGGTTGTGTTTTGGCGTCGGACCGACAATTTCATATGCTGTTTCAAAAAAAGTTTGCATACGAATGACACCTTCTAGAAGCGGTGGCTTCGGCCTTTGGGCTTCAGAAATGCATGGATAATTTGCAGAAGCATTAGAATTTGCGGACCGATGTAGTGGCGTAAGCATTGTCAGGACCATTAACAGTTTAGAAAGTTAACAAGAAACTTTCCTGCTATAGCCGCGATATAGGAATAGTGGGCTACTCGTTTCAATCGGTATTAAGGGGAGAGTTTAGACTTCATGAGAAGATCTTTATTGGCCAACCAGATCGTAGACAGAGATTTCCTTATAACCTGTAAGTCCGTTTCAATCCTTGTGCCGCAGGTGAAGCTGGCAATCTCAATTAAGATAGACTTTGATTATCATGGGGGTTGGCATTTTATCCTTGAACTTCATTTGTCCAGAGCTTCAAAAATTTTATGCGTTTGAAATAGAAAGAATGCTTGATGTCGCGATTACGTGCACCATGGGACCTACAGTATTTAAGACGGCTGAACGTATCTTCTCATTCACTATTGCAAACTTTCATTTCACGTTCATTCTTTAGACTACGCTTGTTTTCCAATATGAAATACGCTCTTTTTCAACTTGTAGGCCTGGCCGTAGTCACCTCAACCGCGGCATCTCCAACAGGAGATGCTGCGCTGACATTGAGAGAGACAATTCCAGAGCCGATCTCTGATTCATCAATCATGACCGCCAGGGCTCCGGCTGATGCCGGTTCAATTGACTACCTGATATATCCAAACCCCAACGCTGCCAAGAAAGATGTCGATACATTCACTAAAACCCTTCAGTCACAGGCTGGTAAAGCCAAAGTGGACACGCTCAAAGACGTCAATGGACGGCTTCTTGTTTGGTATACCACCCTGACTCCGAAGCAGGTGGCTTCCATCAAGAGCAGTGGTGTTGTAAGTACCAGTGATGATTCTTCAACATGTCACTAACGGAGACACCGAGATCGGGGCGATGGCTCCTAATGCGCCACTAAAGTCCGACAGAAAGACATCTCACGTCGCCAAACGCGCTCTCAAGACTGACAAAAGGGCCCCGCCGGAGCTGCAAATGTTCTCGACTCCTCTGGGAAAGAAACCTTCAGGTTACACCTACGACGAGAAGGCTGGTCAAGGGGTTACTATCTATGTCCTTGATGAAGGCTTCAATCTCAGACACAAGGTACGTCGCCATGAAGCATCCCTGGTAGGACGATTCTTAATAGTCCTGATGTAGGAGTTTACCGAGACACCTGGCAGAAAGAGGTGGATCTTTTCCAAGGGAGCCTCCGGTGAGAATGATCCTGACGGTCATGGGTCTTGCTGTGCATCCAAGGCGCTTGGTAGCACTGTCGGTGTCGCACCCAAGGCTGATTTGGTAGCTGTCAAGCTTCAAATGACGTCTTGGTCATTGCTCAAGGCCTGGCAAGCAGTTGTGCTGGATGTCCAGCAGAACAGACTCCAAGGCAAAGCGGTAGTAAGTAACTCAAAGGCTTGTAAGTTCACCATCGTCCGCTCAAGATGTACAGTGTCCCTGATTCACCCTGTAGCTATTGCTTGGCGTGTCAATCAGAACGAAAAGTGGTTTCGAGATGTTCTCGAAACTCTGCTGAAGAATCTCGAGGCGTTGGACGTCGTTGTCGTCAGCTCGGCGGGTAACTTTGGTGTAAGTGTCCATGGAGCAAACGTTGACTTTTAAACATGTATTGACTTTGACCAGGCGATTGTTGACGAGGTCAATACGTACCCATCACTCTTCGCAGATCGACTTCCCATCATCGTCACGGGGGCTGTTGATAATAACGGACGGCTCGCAGACTTCTCACAGGGTGGTCCTCTCGTAGCAACCACGGCACCTGGAGTGGCAGTCAAGTGCGCCGCTATGAGTGGCACATCAGCGTACCAAGCTGGCCAGGAGTCAACTGGAACATCTTTCTGTGAGTCATTTATGTTTGGGGTCTCGTATCTCGCTAACCTTGATAGCTACTCCTGCAGTTGCTGGATTGGCAGCCTACTTCTTGTCGCTCGATTCTCTGAGGCCGAGGCTGCAGGTCCGTGGTTCAGTAGCAAGGAACGTCAAGTCGCTTATTCAGGAGCATCACTATGCACGCGTCTCAGGTGGCCCAAAGGTCGCGTGGAATGCTCAGCCTCGGCTCAAAAACTGAGTCAGTCCTTTCAACATTATCCCCCGATAGCCCAGCGGGGGATGAGGAAGAAAAGTAAACACCAGTCGATGTATGGAGTTCTCCACAGGAGTTTAATCTCGGCCGACTGCTTGTTTACTTCTCCTACTACTTGAGTAGAATGAAGACCAATATAACATTATAAGCCAATTTACCTGGTCTTGTTACGTTGTGCTTTGGCGACTAATGCCTTCTATATCTCAAACCACAGATATTGCCAGGGAACGCGTCCTCGCTCTGGTACAACTGTAGATGTATGGCCTTTATTGTTGCCGATGACTTTCTCTATCAATTTCACACAAGCCTGATGATATAAACTTACGGCACGTTCGAAAGTCTCGTGGTAAGAATTTCTAGCAACAGTCAGCAGATCATGATTCGTAGAAATTTCGTTATTGAACGCAGTTCCGAAGTTGCAGGACGGTGGTCCCTGTTGTAAATGATAACTATGCCAATATTGTCTATCACGTTCTATATCGTCTTTTACAGTCAAAAGCTTAAGCTAATCACTCGTAAATACATACCAAACATCATCCTTAATTTTATTGGGCCCGTTAGACCGTCTACAAGCAAATAACCTCCATTCTAGATATCTAATAACAAGAGCCTCAAGCAATCCAGAACCAAATACGTTCAATCCAATTCCTCGGCTGCACGATCGGCCAAGTCGGTTCCAAGCGATCAATCTCCGCCTTGCCTGACCAAATATCCATTTCAGAGTACTTGACATACTTTGACTTCTTGATCCACTTGTATCCAAAGATTAAAACAAGGAAAATGGGAATGTTAATGTATGGGGGCAGGAAGGTCTTTGCGCTGAAGCGACCTGGGAAGAAAGCATCGAAGCCGTTGAAAATTGCAACGATGGTGCAGAAGCAGAAAGAAAAGTAAGAAAGGAAGGGTTGGAAAGGTGACTTGAATGGCAACGTGTTGCGATCAATGCCGTTGTGGCTGAGGCAGTAGTAGAAGCGGAGGTAGGTGAAGGAGACGCTGGCCCAAATGATGAGCGCGCCAACACCACTGAGGTTGCTGAGCCAGAAAAAGACCTCTGCACCGCTGTTGCTGACATTGAGATAGACTAATAACCCAAAGATAGTGGTGACCCCGACACAGAGATATGGTACACCGAATCTCTCCCAGGTCAAAATCCGGGGCGCTTTGCCATCAAGGGCCGCTGCATAGAGTACTCGAGTTGCAGCATAGAAGAGTGAGTTACCGGAAGACCATGCCGAGGTGAGGATAACAGCGTTGATGATTGACGGAAGAATTTTAATGCCGCTGTTGCGGATCGCAATGACAAAAGGACTCTGGGCAGCGCCGGGGGCAGATTTGTTGATAGCATTGAGAAGATTGGGATCTTTCGATGAGACGCAGAGACCAACAAGGAAGATGGAGAGCACGTAAAAGATTGCAATTCGCCAAAAGACTCGACGGATAGCCTTGGGGATGTTGCGACGAGGGTTCTCTGTCTCTCCAGATGCCATGACGACCATCTCGCTGCCGCCGTAGGAAAAGGTTGCTGTGATAAAGACTTTGACGAAGGCGAGGAATCTGCCGAGGGCACCATCCTTGAGGTACTCGTTCATGGGTCCTGGATGATGCCAGTATCGAAAGCCAATCGGTTCGCCGTTTGGAGCACCACCGACAGTGATGATGAACATGAGGATAATAAGGCCGACGATAGTGAGCAACTTGATGGCTCCGAATACAAACTCGGCTTCTCCATAAATGCGGACAGGTAAACAGTTGAGAAAGACCATGGTGAAGTAGAATAGGGTGATCAGCGCGACTTGGGGAATGTTATGGTGCCAGTAATTGACGATGACAGCCGAGACAGTGACCTCAATGGGAACGCCAATAGCAAATTGGTACCAATAATTCCAAGCAAGAGCAAACCCAAGAGCAGGGTCAACAAAACGCGCCGCAAAAATAGGAACGGGACCAGGGATGGGCAGCCATGATGCCATCTCACCAACACTGTTCAGCACACAATAGATATTGAAGCCCGTGATAGTGTATGCCAGAAATGCCGAGAGGGGTCCAGCAAGTGACAGGACCTGTCCACTACCAACAAAAAGGCCCGTGCCGATGGCACCAGACAGAGCAAGGAACTGAACATGCCTAGACTTGAGTCTGCGGTTCAAAGTACCGACGTTTTTGTTGTCGAAGTCATCTGATTTGAGGTCTGTGTTGTTGGTTGGGAGTGTTGGTTCGATGGCGGGCGACTCCCTGCCTGCTTCTATATCGGGGTTTTTCTTGTCAATGTCCATGTTTTGCAAGAGTGGCTGTAGCTCCCCAGGTGAAGGGTTCAAGGACTGAGAGGAGGGGTGACTGAGAGGAGACATCGTGCGAGAGCGAGGAGACGCGGCTCTGAGGTATTAAGCATAACAGGTGTCTCCTTTGCCATTCGTCTTGAGACTTCCGTTGGCAAATTTTCCCCAATTTGCGTTTTTGGTATTTGAGCCGGGGATACTGATCAGTTCCCCACGCTATTACAAACAGACGGGAGGTTTTGTACGGGGGTCAATCCAATCACCGTGAACCAACTGCAAGAATTTTCACTTTTGTGCAGATGCAGTTCTGGCGATGAGTTGATTATCGCCCGATAATAATTGATTAACAAGCCGTCACCTGTTTCATATTGCAACCTGTTAAGGATCTAACAGGCTGATCTGCAGGTTAAACGGACCTAAGATGGAGCCCCATAACTCAAAAAGGAAGCTCGTCTCAATCAGCCAATGAACGATGGATTGAGCCGTGATAGCCGGCTTGGCAACTGATCCGAAGTCGGTGATGTACTGATTGATAAGATGACTCGGGCAAGAAAGATGTGTATCAATCTGCAAAGACCAAGCCACTGTTCCGCGGTTAGCTCCATCGTATGCCAATGAACTAAAATGCTTGTGATTTTAATGTCTCAGATCCGAAGCAAACAGTGCAAGCCGCATAAAGCGTGGGGCATTGTGTAGGAGCGATCAGAAATAGACGAAATGATCAGAATTTTCTCACGAAAGGTACCTCAATACAGGTTTCCCCCCTCTTTGTGTTTAAATGATAAGGAGAGAGACTTATTACATCAACCGATCCGCATTGTAGCGTGGTTGGCTGACGTGCGTTGATAAACTCAACACGCTTGGCTACCCTATTGCTACAAAATGGGACAACTCGTTATGATGGCGTGGCACTCCTCTACGTTCCTGTAAAAGCTTTAACAAACGAAAATTGAATTTTAATGGTTATAAATAAATTTCAGCTATATCTTACCACAATGAGACGAAGATTCCGTCCAGGATTGACGAGGATCAACAATTTGAACTTGGTACCTACAAATCTGCAAAAAGATCATCTGCATGCACGTGACCTTTATATAAGCCGTGCCAAGGCAATCGAAATCATACAGTATCAGCGTGTAACTGCGAGTTAACTCGAGGAGTTCCCAATCAGTATTCTTCGAATAACTTACAACGATAGAGATGAATTTGAGGGAAGAATTACATGGCACGCAAGACAATCGCATCCATGGGCTGCACTATGCGCTCTGGATCTCAACCAATAAGATAGCGCCTCGTTGGCTCAGTGGTAGAGCGTGTCACTAGTAATGACAAGGTCCACGGTTCGATCCCGTGACGAGGCACAAGATCAATCACCTGTTCTTTTTGTCCTTGAAGCATCTGACTTTGATAAGGGCGTGGCAGATCTAGCTGAAGAGCATGTATTTTTGCTAGGATGACGTCGTCTTCTGGTCAGTTGTTCCCCCAGATGAATGCCGTTTCCATCGTCATAAAACAGGGTACAGTTGTGACATTGATTAGTATAGACTATAATACAAATGAGATACAACGCGTAGCGCATCTAAATCCTCCAGAATACTAAGCCTTTGCCAATGCATCGTCCACAATCTTCCAGGTATGGTCCCTCACTTTCTGGACCTGCTCCTCGCTCCAAGCCGGCTTATCAAAGACCTTGCCCTTCCGACTAACAAAAGCATAATGCTTTTCCTTTATCTTTGCAGCTTCATCAACTCCGTTGAGCATGTTCTGAGCACAAGTATCAGGTGAAACACCCAGAACAGAAGCTAAACCAACGCTGGGAAGTCGCATATACCAAGGGAGTCCCTGCATGATGTTCGTGTTAACGAAACCCGGGAGAGCGTGAATGAAATGCCGGCTCTTTCCCTCGGCCTTCTGCTCAGTTGCATAGTTCTGGATCATGGCGTCTGTCATTGAAAGACAATGAGCTGCTGCGTTTCCAAGGCTGAAGTTGTTCTTGAGGTCGAGGTCGTCCCAATTGAGTTTACTGGGACTTCCGCCATTGCTATCTAGCACGATCAAGACTTTGGCCTCGTCTGTGAGAGATGGAAGAAGTTCGCGAATGAGAAGTTGTCGTCCGTAATAATGAAGTGCCATTTTGCGGTCAATACCCTCAGGGGTCTCTGTTCTTCCGGCGGTTGTGAGAATGCCCTGTGATAGAACGAGAGTACTGAATCGATCTTGCGATGCCTTAAGTTCATCTGTGTATGTCTTGATGGCGCGCATTGAAGACGCGTCTAATTGCTTGAACTGGATGTTTGAGTGGGGAATGTTCTTTGGCTCATTGCGGCCGCTGATGATGACTGTTGATGAGGGGGAGTTGGCGGCGAGACGACAGGCGATGGCGTAGCCGATGCCGCCTGTTCCACCGACGACTAAAGACTTTGTTGCCATGATGATGATGTGTATTTCTTGAGATGGTTGAGTGTTGATGTGTCGTGGGTCGTGTCTTTATTTTAATTGAAGCTGGCTGACGCCATCATCTGATGACAATTTCGGAGTTTATGCTCCTGCACTAAAGTCCGGATTTCCTGGTCCCCGCTTACTCTCCGCTCCGCAAGCCACTCCGCAGAACCAATCATCACCGACCTTCACTGAGAAACAGTGTCCATTTTCGTATTCCGTATACCGTACAGATAAAGAACACGACTTGGGAATAGGTGGCTTATTATCATCGCGAGCTTATTTCGTCATACTACGTAGTATATATCCATTTCTTCATAAGACATTACGCCCCAAGTCCAGTCCCCGGCGCATCCTCAGGACTCATCTTTATCGGCATCTTCAGCCAACCCTTCTTATCAGCCTCCAAAATCGCCTTGAACCAAGCGTTTGCCATCTTCTCGTAACCCGCATCATTCGGATGTTTCGAATCACCGAGATCCTCCTTCTTGATATCAATCGGCACCTCCAAAATATGCTTTCCCTTGTTTTGCCTCGCTGAAATGAGTGACCGGACCTGAGGGTTGAATTTATCTGTATTTGCTTGCATTTTCTGATCATTGGCCCAGATAACTGGCGCGAGACAGATTGTCACATCTGGCGCGACTTTGAAGATCCCGTCGACAATATCCGCGAGAATATCTGCTGCTATATCGAGGTCTATTCCTTTATCCATGTTGTTGGTTCCGGCATGGATGAGGACGACGTTTGGCCGCGCTTGGATTGGCTTTTGCCAGTAGCCGTTGATGTCGGCTAGCATTTTCCCGCTGTGGCCTTCGTGATGCCCATCGATCATATCTCCGTTCTTCAGGGTCCCGACCATGTTGGCCTTGACGCCTTGGTTTAGGATCTTCTGTCGCAATGGTAGTCGGTATCCAACCAAGCCTGTTGACCCTGTTCCTTTAGTGATGGAGTCGCCCAAGGGCAGAACCCGGATATTGGGCAGAGCAATGGCTGGTGTAATGAACAATACCATGAACACCGCCGCCGTAGCGAAAACACCTCTGAATGTCGATAACATGGCGAATAAGGCTGGCAAGAGCTGAACACTGGGACACTATTCAGATCTCAACTGTACAGGAACACTTCAGAACCCAAAAAGTGGCGTCGAATAAGAAACGACATCAATAAATAGCCTTGCTAACATTACATATTGCCGTCCCTTGACATCATCTTAATAGCCCTCATTAAGGCCGTAATGCAGGTCGTTCAACCATTTCATGCGAGTAAGATATCGTGGTGTAAGCTCATTGGTGTCTTTCAATTCCGGCAAAACAGCAATACCGGTGACCACCGTCAAGTGTGCCACCAATGCATCCCTTTCATCACTCTTGCAGCATTATACGAGTCTTGTTATCTTGGCTCGCTGAGAGATTCACACGGGAATGACAGATTGAGGGCCTTGCAGCTTTAGTGACAAGGGTTATGGTTGGGGAAATTTACTCTGTATGCTTGATGACGAAAGAGTTGATCGCGTGGACAAGACAGTTTGATGCTGTATGCAATAGCATCATAGTGATATAACTTGACGGGCAAGACATAAGTCTGATCAAATGATCACAAATTACCACTTTGTGACCACTTTGTTCTGATCGTCGGTACCGAGTTATTCCCATCATTATAACCCAACCTCTCCATAATCGATCAACCAAACCCTGCAACTGTGCCGCATGAAACGCACATGGATCGCTAATTATCAAGCGTACAAGCCACGCAGCCTTTGATGCTTGGTTGCAGGGTTCCTTGTGAAATGACCACCAAAACACTAGCGATATCATCATATAATGCTATATACAGCAAGGAGCAAAGCGACATTCATTAACAAAACAAAATGGTTTCAACATGTTATTGTCCTCGGGCTCCATCTTCAACGACGGATTTTTTGGCCAACTAATTCATGCCCTTTCAACCCGTGAGACTGTAGGTTCTTTATCGGGTTCATCTACCTCATCTAGCATGTCGTGCATCTTCGACTGGGTATTGTGGAACTTGCTGGCAGCTGCCGCTGCATCGCCTTTACGTCCAGTGTCAAAGAGAACGGACACTTCTTCAATCGTCATGTTTCTACAAAAGTCAGCGATTTGTTCAGCGAGAGACATGGAAGCAACATACCGAGTCTCAGGGAAGAAGAACAAGATCAGAACGAGATACATGGCGATGACAGCGATGTAGACGATGTAGCTTTGCAAGGTTAGTAGTGATGCGATAGAACGGTTTTGGCTATACTTACTATTTCCATGCAATGGCCTGGAGTGCAACAGGGTTGACCCATTGGTTGAAAGCCAGAGCAACACTTTGGACACTCAACTCAATACTCAAACCCTTGAGTCTCAGATTGTACGGCAGAATCTCAGCGCCATAAGCAAACGGCAGTGGCGACCAACTGATACAGTAGAATGTCTTGAAGAGGTACATCATCGGCACTACGGCGATGCCGACGCCACGCGAGGGATTCTCAGCAAACGAACCACTGAGGCCGGTAATGATGGTGTAAGCGACGCACATGCCAGCTGTGCCTGTGATCCAGAGTGTACGACGTCCAAGACGTTCCGCGCTCATGGCTCCCGCGTAGGCCCAGATAAGTGACCAAATCGCCATGCCACCGTTGATACCGGCGATTGCGCTGGAAGATGTGATGCCCACGAGTTTGAGTGCTGGCGATAGGTAATAGGCGATGATACCGTTGCCAACCCAGTTTGATCCCGTGCCCATGGTGACAAGAACGAGAAGGCGGCGTCTATTGCCAGGTGTTTTGAGGAAATCGCTGTACTTGGAGTTGTTGCTCTCCTTCTCCAGCTGCAAGGCTTGACAGATTTCGTCGAATTCGTATCGCACCAACTCATCGTTGAGGTCCCCGTTGGCATGTTCGTCGGCAAGAACCTTGAGCGCTTCTTCGGACCGGTCGTGATCGATGAGCCATCGGGGGCTTTCGGGTACGAAAAGGAGATGGACGAGGACGACGGCTGGTGCGAAAGCTTGGAAGAGGCAGGGCGCTCGCCATCTCCACTCGGTGTCTGGCCACGATAGTGTGCCGTAACAGAACCACGCAGCAACAATCTGTCCAACATAGTAATTGCTGTAATACGCAGTGGCAACATACGGTCTCAGACGAGGATGTGCCAGCTCTTGAAGCAGTGCAATACCAGTGATCTTGCCAAAAGGTCCAGCTGCACCAATGATGACTCTACCACCGATAAACGTCCCGAGGTTCTTCGCAAAGGCGTTAAGGAATGCACCAAGGATCAACAATACCGAACCAACAGCCAAGCACCACTTTCTTCCCCACATTCCGTTAATCCAGGATGCTGCAAAGGGGGTGACGATTGCGGGGAGAAACAGACTGGCGGATATAAGACCGAGCGTGTTTCCAGATGGATGGTTGAAGTATTCTTCCCACTGGGGGATTGCCTGAAGACCGTTCATGAGCGACGCGTCGAAGCCGAGATAGAACACAGCGAAGTAGAAGCCGACACAATGCCAGACGTTCTTTCGAAGGCCAGCGTCCTTGTACCATGTTGGATGAGTGTTGTTCTTGAGATGGGCATAGTGCAGAGTTTTGGTGGCCTTTGGCCTGAAGAATTCAGCCACTGCCCTGAACATGGTTAAATTTTGACGAAAGAAAGAAAGCCTTTGGAAATATGGATAAGATAGAAGGACATTTCTGGCCTGTTCTCATTTGTTTATATATCCTCCAAAACGAACCCATCATTCTGGGTAGAGGCTGTGGACTCTGCGGGGTAGACCTGGGGTAGACCTGGGGAAGCGGATAACCTTGCCCATGGGCTAATCATTTTCGGTTACACTGCTTGATTCACCAGTCGGAAGGATGACCGATGACTTGAGCACAAGTCCAGGTTGCCGGATCGATGTCCGGGTAGGCCTTATGCTTCCGGGAATATGTCCACCACGCTTGTCTCCCATCGAGGATGGTGGGATTGATAGTGCTGATTGTTCATACGTTTTTGAAGAGCTTTGCTTTCTTACTAATTTGTATAGGTCATGAGACAGAGGCTGATGCTGCAATGGATCGGGATTCACGCTTCTACCTTTTATTTTCCTCTTGTACATGTGCGCCACACGTAGCTAGGATTAATCATTGAATGAATAAAGAAAATCGATAGCAATCTGCGAAAATACAGTAGCATTATTTGGCAAGTGTCTAAGAAGATGCCCCCTCGAAAGCCTTGCGGTTCACCGCCGTAGTTGGCTCGCCACAGAATTCTCCGTTTGCATCCACCACCCTCAGAATATTCTCCATCGCCATGAGTTCAAAATTGATCCTCGTCGTAACAGCTGCTCCTCCATTATGGCAAGTAAGCGTCACATTATCCATAGCCGCCAATTCCTTGGAGACCTGTGGCTCATGATAGTGGACATCCAAGCCAGCAGCAGCCACTTTTCCACTATTCAGTGCTTCGATCAGAGCATCCTCGTTGACTATCTGACCTCGGGCCGTGTTGACAATCCTTACGCCATCTTTCATGGCTGCGAATGCTTCTTTGTTAATGAGGTCTTGTGTGTGAGCGTTGAGCGGGGTATGTAGAGTAATGCAGTCGGCGATGCTCAGTAGCTCATGGAGCGATGAGTGATACGTCGCTTGGAGCTCTTGTTCGATCTCAGGTGGTGACCGAACAACATCGTAATAATGAATCTTCATACCAAGCGCCAATCCCGCTTTGCGAGCCACGAGTTTACTTATGTTGCCTAACCCGACAATACCGAGAACATGGCCCCGTGGGTTATACGAGATGGTTGCGATGAATTTGTGCATTGCTTGAAACTCTACCGGGTCGCACGTGCGGGCACCGCGTTGCGAAAGCCAGAAATTCCGGAAAACCGATAAGATCATAAACAGGGCTGTATCTGACACGGCTTCATCGCTGGCGCCAGCTCCGTTCGCGTACCAGATACGGCGACGACCGAGAGCGTCCACGTCAGCCCAATTGAACCCCGCGCCAGCTGATGCAAAAATGCGAACCGATGGTGGTAGGAGAGATATCAGTTCCTCATCCCATTGTCCCATCTCGCCGCCAGTCTGGAAATGAGGGCGATATATTGCCGAAAACTGGCCATATCTGCAAAGTCAATCCATGAGTTTAAATAAGAAGCTCAGGTGCTTGGAGACTCACTTGTTCTCTTTCAAGGCTTTTATAAAGGACTCTCTGTCAGGCTCTTCGTTTGCAACAACGTCAAACCTTTTGGTGAAGACATTGTTGTAGAAATCATGGTTGTACTTGATGTCCTCGCCTATGCGGAGGACGATCGGCTTTTTGGATGTCATGACTTCAATATGCTGCTAATTCAGGGGCAGCTGAGTAAGGATCGTATTGTGTTGTTAGTCTCACTGTTGCCGTCCAAGCTCGCTAGCAGCCATCGATCATATGTATTGTTAAAGCTTCCTTTGATTATTTCAGTACCGCCATTTTATGCCGTCTGAACCGTTTGTGCTAGCTTTATCGTTCGGCCAATAGGCTGGCTCATCTGAACACGGAAATATGGCCGACCTTGTCATAACCCCATTCCAAATCTGGTAGCCTAGGTGAGGAAACCCGTAAACCGGCCCTACTTCTGCGCACCGAATGAAAGCGGCATGGTCATTATCCGTATGGTTCCAGAGGTGGCCTGACAAGTTCGAAAGCCATTCACAGAATTCATCTATGTAGTTTTTTACCATGTGATGCTGCTGCAAGCTAACTAATGATGAGAGTACTGGTGTTTATGGTGCCTTCGCAAAAGGTTGCCTCATTGGACGCAAGGATCGCCAATGATGTTCGGAGACGAATGGGAATGAAGACCGAGAGCTCGACAGCTAGTCCATTAATGGCCTTTTCCGACGGGATTCTGTTCTCATTCGTCACCGTCATTCCGATGGCACGAGTTGGTCAGAAAGGTTCAGCAATTGTTTTTCTCGTCTGTTAAGGATAAATAGGACGTATCATCATCGGTTTATGGATCCCATGTCCTCTCAGCTGGCTCTATGCCCCACGAAGGTTGAGATAACAAATTGACTTCACAATAGCGTCTTACATATAGGAACATCGCAGGTGAGAATCATTCTGTACTTTCTAATCCATGGACAAACCAGACAAAAATTATCGCAAACGACATCGATAGGCCAACTGAGATAGAATAAGAAGAGCAATAAGACCAATTTAAATAGAGTTCAGTCTAGTAATATGTGTAAAAAGGTTTAGCATTGAGCTATAGGGTATACTGGGCGGAAATATGATACAGATAATGGAGACAGTTACAGTTATAAAACGTGCGATATCGAGCTATTAATATACCCAAAACGTGCTACCCCGGCACCCCTTTTAGCAGGGACCCGTTATTGAATTCATGCATATTTTGTTTCCGCTCTCAATCATGACTCAAGAATTAGTCGAGTTGTAAATGGTATCAGCAAGCCACATCGCTAAAGCACTTAAAGGCTGTCGAGAGTTATCCGCTTGGCATAATGCTGCGTTGAGGAAAAAGTATGGAGGCTCTTAAGACTGGATATTATGGGAATGGGAATAATTATTGCATGGTCTTGGTAGCACCTGTAGCGTTTAGCCTCTTGTTCTACGCTGCTGTTATTGCCAGATAACTTTTACTTAGTTATCCGCCAAGGTGATAAGACGATCGCCGCTTATCTGTTGTATCCGCCGTGCAATGACTTCTCCTAAAATGCACATAGGATGAATCGTATGGAGGTTGTGTTAAGCTCACGAAGAAGCGTCTTATGCCCGAAGAAAGCTAGATCTGCTGACAGGGCGTATTCCAGAACCAGCCTTTTGGTCCCCTTCTGGTGTTATCTTTCAAGTTGGGATCTCATTACCCCTCCGACTATCCAAGACGCGCTATTTCAATTGGAAATGCTACAATGATTGCGATGAGATATCATGCTAGTAGGAAAATGCAGCCTGACCAACCCCCGGTTGTGCATGACTCGTTCAGGCGGCACATCTTTTGGTTCCCCGACATAGGCTCCCGACAAATCCACACGGCAGACGGGTTCGGCATCGGGGAAGAGTCCGCAGGACCATCAAAACTGGATTTATTTCCTCGCTGCACGAACCACTCTGGCTTAGTCGTTCTTTAGTGATTGCTTTACCAAGGAAGATCGGCGTTACGGCATTTGGTAGTGCGGGTCCGGGTTGTCAGCGCATAAGCCGGGGTTATACAACATGCTGACCGAGCCGAATCCGGACCTATCATTTTATCATATGACCTGTAGTAAGTCTCCGAACATGAATGGATGATATCTCGAAAACCGGATGAACGGTTACGCACGCGCAGATAATTTATCACACGTGGACTCTTGCGTTCATCACAATGCATGCTGATTGTTCTGAGAAGGGATCTGCAGTCCGTGCTTTTGAATCACTGGTGATCAGTGGAACGACGCGGAACAAACCCAGGCTCTTAGCTCGAGGGATATATGCAAGCTGAAGAAGACGGGCTCTGCCGCCGCATAAGGCTCATGACTAGGCAATTTAATTCAACACGCCAAGGCCACTTTGGAACAGACATCCATGTTATTGCTCAACAACGTTACGTGGGTAGCTTTTAGTCTCCTCTTCATCCACTTTGTTGAAACTCTAAAGGGCCGGATACAAGCTGAGTTTGGCTAGATCTCCATCTGTGTATCCATTGATCCTCATTGTCGTCAATCTATTTAGCAGTAGGCTAACTGTCGTGCCAGTCGTTGCAGCTCGCTGACCCTCCTTTGCGCATTGACACGACAAATAACCCCAGTCCAGCACCGTATACCCCAGGACCCTGAGTTGAGACATTTCTCTCGTCTTCTGCCACCGCTGACTCAGAAACCCTCCGACCTTGTTGAGATCCTTCATTTAGTTTGACAAGTAGCGTCAACGCCGCGGGTCAGCACGGGCTTAGTACCAAAAATGACTGTGGAACGGTGCAACGTCCGCGGTGATATGAAATTACAGTACTAGGAAAATGCTTGTCGTTTTTTGACAGGCCGCTAAGATAGACTAGCTATTGCATATAAGAACAGGATAGACCCCTTCCCGTTTCTGAGATCTGCACACATACTTTCTTGTCCAGATCGTTTGCTACCATGCGCTGCAACACTGTATTGTCGCCTTCACTCTTGGCGCTAAGCCTTTCGACATGTGTCACGGCTCAGGGTCCTTTCATCAGTACACTTCTTGACCCATTACAGCATATTATCAAGTCTGCTTATGCTGGGGATGGACTAAAGGTTGGACATCTAGGCGACCTTGGTGGCATTCCTGGCGCCGATGCCGAATATGACTACGTTGTCGTAGGAGGAGGCACAGCAGGCAACACTATTGGGTACAGATTGGCAAAGGCTGGTTACAGTGTCGCTATTGTCGAAGCGGGCCCTTTTCTAGAGATTTCCAAACCAATTCTTGCAACAGCGCCTGGTGGTGTAACCGCTGGTAGTGGCTCTAGTCTCCTTGACTCCAACCCTCTTCGCGATTGGAAATTCACCACTACACCGCAGACCGGTATTAACGATCGCGAGATTCACTATGCTCGTGGAAAGGTTCTTGGAGGTTCCTCTCAACTTAACTTCCTGGTCTATCACCGACCGACCAATGGCACTATGGCCAAGTGGGCAGAGGATGTTGGAGACGATAGTTACACGTAAGTGAAGGCCTAAAACAATGGACTAGTGAATACTGACAGCAGGAGCAGATGGGAACAGATGCTGCCTCATTTCCAGAAGAGCCCCTCATTCACACCACCGGACAACGAAAAGCGAGGCCCCAACGTGACGACTGACTATGACCCTTCCGCATTCTCAAAAGAGAAAGGCCCTCTTCAAATCAGCTACGCCAACTACGTTCCATCATGGGCAGTTCTGGTGGGTAAGGGTCTCAAATCTCTCGGACTCAAGAGTATCGATGGTTTTAGCAGTGGCAGTCTTCTTGGTTACTCATACACAACAACGACTGTTCAACCCAAGACAGCGACTCGAAGTGCTTCCGATGACTTTGTCAAGACTGCTCGCAGTGAGAAGCTCAAGACTCTCAAGGTTTACACTGAGAGTCTTGCCAAGAAGGTGACCTTCGACGATGATAAGAAGGCGACAGGTGTCGAAGTCACCTCCGTTGGCATTGATTACACCCTCAAGGCTCGCAAGGAGGTCATTGTCAGTGGTGGAACCTTCCAGTCGCCTCAGGTTCTAATGGTCTCTGGTGTCGGGCCCAAGAAGCACTTGGAAGAACTTGACATTCCTGTTGTTGCAGATCTCCCTGGAGTTGGCCAGAACCTCTGGGATCACGTCCTGTTCGGACCTTCCTTCGAAGTCCAGGGTCTTGATGATACCCTCAGCGTGGCTATTAACAACGACACTGTTTTCCAAGGCGCTCTTCAAGCCTACGCCGAGCAACAAGCTGGCCCTTTGACATCTAACCAGGTCGAGCTATTGGGCTGGGAGAAGACCCCGGAGAAATATCGATCCAAGTTCTCAGCCGAGACACTCAAAGACCTCGAGACCTTCCCTGACGACTGGCCTGAGATGGAGATCATTCCTATCAACGTCTACTCAGAGGACTGGCAGTTTCCAATCCTGCAGCAGCCCACCGACGGAAAGAAATACACCACTATCAACGGCGCTCTAGTTGCACCTCTGTCACGCGGCAACATTACCCTCCGCACAAACTCAACCTCGGACGCACCACTTATCAACCCCAACTTCCTGACCAGCAAGACCGACCAAGAAGTTGCTGTCGCTCTGTTCCGCCGCATTCGAGAAATTGCCAAGTCTCCTCCTATGAAGGACACTGTTCTAAAGGAGGTGTATCCTGGGGAGAAACACGAAACAGATGAGCAGATCCTTGCTGTTCTCAGAGATACTGCCATGACTGTTTGGCATGCTGCTTGCACTTGCAAGATGGGCAAGAAGGATGACAAGATGGCTGTTCTTGACTCCAAGGCGCGCGTGTATGGTGTCAAGGGACTTCGTGTAGTTGATGCTTCTGCTTTCCCTGTCCTTATCCCTGGTCACCCTGTTGGTACCGTGTATGCTTTGGCCGAGAAGATTGCACACGATATTATTACCGAACAGGAGAGCGACGGATCTGCGTATAAGGTTGACATCGATGTTGATGTGGAGGTTTCTTGAAAACACATTCTCTGAACATTTCTTATGTTTCCTTAGACTTTCTTTAATACCTTTAGCGTAAATACTTGCCTTATAGATTCACATAGACTGAACTCAAGATCGTTTGTTTTCAAATGGGTTTAGAAGACTATTCCTATATGTATGAATAGGTAAGTAAACTTTAGTGAGGTTGGACCCTTCGGTAGTCACGAAGTCTATTCAGCCAAGGCAGTATTATACCTCTGGTCTCATATACTGTTCAGTCCGTGCAATAAGCCTCGGTCTGTAAATGAAAGTGGAGCTAAGTACGTGCAATCTTGCGTAACTACTAGGCTACCATTCCCAGTAGGAAAGGCACCAAAACAGCTGCGGAATAGCGCCAAAAACGAAACCACGCAACAGCAACTGGCGATAGTCTTAAATTGAAGATAAATTTGTTGAACTGAGAAAAAAATAAAGTCCAGGACCGAGCGTGGATCGAACACGCGACCTAGGGATCTGCAATCCCTCGCTCGTACCACTGAGCTATCGATCCTTGTAATTACTGGAAGTTCGGCTTCCAAATCTGAGTATATGATCCTGAATGAGATATCGTCGAAAAAGGTCGAGCATAACTAACAAGTCAATCAGAAGCATTCCGTTGTCGACCTGTGAACATCACTGTTGCTGTCGCGCTTTCCATTTCGATAGAGCCTTGTCCAACAACATGGTTGATCGGAAGAGCAAAAGCCCTTGAGTGCCGCGAGGTCCCATGGGAGAATGACATCAATGACGTCGAAGTCGAGATCACTCAACTTACTGACTGGCTAAGTACCAAAAACGCCTCAAATCCAATGAGTGCAGGCACCAAAGGCATAGATTTGCGGATCCGGAACACCAAAACCTTGGTTGCCTTGACGTATCGCCGTGTCATATTTGGAGAGGAAGATAAAAACAGGGACTCTCTAGACGACTCTGATCCCAGTTGAACTACCACCCAACCGGGGGACCGAGCGCATTAACGTGTGACTCAATTCCTTCGAGAAACTGACATTCATTGTGATTCTACTACCGGTATTGCCTTTTCCAGTCACAAAACTCCTTACGCCGACGTAGGAAAAAGATCTCAAAGCCAAGCGCATCCAGACGATCAGAGCAGGAAAGGTTCTCCAACAGTGTGGAACTCTTGCATAAAATGAAGCACAAACCACTGGCCATATACTCTTTTCGCCGTGTTTCGGAGTAAGCTGTTCTTCACCGGGCCGCTTGTCGGACTCAGCTTTGATCGAATTTCATCAGGATAAAAACTACAAACCATGGGTCAAGTTGAAAAGAACGGCACCAGTGAGCCTTGGCCTGTCTGATTATATCTGCAGAGAAATTGAGCATTGGGGGACAAAGAACCACGCGCGAGAAGCCTACGTCCCTGCTAGGCTTCGTATATTCGCGCAGAAGGCTGGCAAGTTATTAAAGGAGTTGAGGAGCCTGAACCTACAATCAAAGCGCCGGGCTGTGTGGAGCATCGCAATAAGTGAACAAACTTCTCTGCGCAAGGTGGCTCGGAGTCTAGCATCGTGGGACCCGATGGTCATATGACGGCTATACTATCAAGCGGTGTAAAGGGAGGCAAGTCGGGGCATTACCATCTCGTATGCGACACCTGCCGATTGGACTTTCGTCTTTCTAAGTTCTCTCAGGTCGCAATCTACGTGAAAAAAACAAGAATGTGACCCGGAACAAGCACGAAAGTGGTCTACTATAGCAGCCCCTTGAATATAAATGATAATTGACTGGCTAAAGTCAATTCAAATTACTAGCCTCTATAGCTCAGTGGTAGAGCGTTGCACTTGTAATGCAAAGGTCCATCGTTCAATCCGGTGTGGAGGCAAGTGTTTAAATTTTTGATTTTTACACTATTCCATGCCTGATCGGATAGTCTCAGCCCTTGTAAACTTTTTTCTGCTTGCAATCGGGCCACTTTGTATTACCAAAAAATTACTCTCGGGTTAGCAGATAAAAAGCTTGGCCCTTGGTGGAATAGCAATAAAAGGAATAGAGCTCCCTGATAGTCAGGGCCCGGCAATAAGAAGGATTTTATATTAAACAGGATGGATAATACCTTTGACGACTCTTCAAGCACTCAAATTGGGGCTAAGTTAGTTAACATGTTCCCGTCTGTTTCAAGGCGTATCCCTTAATAGCTGGCTCTTCCTTCACCTTGGGCAAATATGTAACCAAAGCAATACCCGCGATGACAATCGAATTCTCAGTGATCAAAAGATCCTCCAGTCCAAGTCCGGGCGCCAAAGAAGAGCCGCAAACTGTTCCCAAGTTGAGCCTGGAGATGTCTCCGGGTCCATCATGAGTGAGTGCATCCTTGGCAAGGGCAAAGCTAAGTGGGTTCACCAGCATGCTCTCATGTGTGTAAAACGAGCCACCAGGCTTTCCAGCGCAAACCTTTTGAACTTCAGCATTTGTGACGCCGACGTTTCGTTCATCGAGTAAATAAGCTGAAGCGCTGGTGCCTACTTGTGGTTGAACAATCTCATCCAGGAAGCTGGAGTACAGACTTGTCGTTGGTACGTAACCTGAATCACCACCGTTAGAGCGAAGGGTTTTGATGAAATTGCTACCGGCTTCCTGTTGGACGACAGATGGGTTGTTTGTAATCCCCGAGAGGTCGACAAAATTGGCGAGAATAGTACCCTTGTAGTCTGCGCTAATGGCGATGTGATCGGTAGTGATCTTGCGAGTTGAAGGCCAATACTTAAAAGCCCATTGAGCGTCAATGTTTCCCTGCGACCAAGCGATAATTGCCACGCTTCTCTTGGAGATAGCAGCAATATAATTGAGTGCGTATGCGGTGTACTCAGCATTGACCTGTGCATCATCGAGAAGAAGCCCAGGTACATTGACCCAAACGGGATCAGCCCAGTCGACACCGGTCAGCAATGGGATGAAGCTGCCCTTGAAGGTGGTGTATCCGGTCGCTCCAGTACCTGGGAACAGGATTACAGGTAGCTTTTTACCGTAGGTGAAGGTATCCGGGATGAAGATCGCAGACCTGAGCTTGTCCTCACTGACTGTGTAGGGTGCATCACAGCTTGCGGCTTTTGGATACACGCTCTTTGGCGGGTCAGGGTTTCTATAGAATGTTAGATGGTTTAGAATTGTCCCGCAATCATTGACATACTGGTTGCTGCTCCCATTCTCTTCGGACCCAAGGCCCTTGGCATAGCTGATCAAGTCGTCTGTCGATCCAGAGACAACACCATTGGCAATCAGCCTGGCGCTGTACTCGACAATGTTGTCTGGCTCGGATGCCGCAACCTTTTCCATGATAGATGATGCATCATTAATATCCTTTGGTTTTCTGGTGGGCTCAAGCTTCTGCAACGTATTGAGCGTCTTGTCTCTGTCACCTTTGTTCAAGGCATCGCCTAGGTCATCAAGAAATCCACTGACTGTAACAGCCAAAGGATTGTTGACGCCATTGACAAGATCATTCAGCGCCTGTCGTCTCTCAATTGCTTCAGCCATTCCCCCCGCTGCAGGGTATGGCACAGCTAGCCCAAAGCCGCCCAAAGCCAAAGTGACTAGCTGTACCGAAAAGCGCATTGTTTATTATCACGTGGTGATCAAATCTTGGATAAGAAAGATGTGATCAATTGACTTCAAAATGCTTGCGCGTGGCTATATAATTAGGCTTTGTTCCTCGAGGGGTAATCCCCTTCATTACATTGACACATCAAATAAGGATGCCAAGCTCCTAATTACGCAGGCAATTAAACTCAACCCGCAAATTGAAGTGACCTTGTACCCAAGGTGCCGCCTCGGGCATCGCGCTCGGTCCTACACGCTTTGGATCTATGACGCGAAAATTGAACGACGTGTGACCAGTCTCCAGCACACACCCTCTCATCTCAATGCTATTTACGAGGTGATCGTCGTGTGCGGAGAGTGGAGGAATCGTGATCGACAGTGGCTTCGGCTTTCTCTGTTGCGCTGTTGGCTGGCGTTAGACTTAACGCGCTCGGTCCCTAGAACTATTGAACACTAAAATCAAGTGCCTCGGGTCACGCATTTCGCTCCGCAGCGGCAGTTGAAAAGCATCTCTGCCGACTTTCCATCGTGGGCTGAAGGAAGCCAAGCTTCCGAGGTGCATCGAGTCAATGGATTGAGACTTCAAAAATTCAACTTCAATGTCCAGGTCACCGAAGACCTTGACTATGGAGAGTATGATATACAAAATTACATGTGTAAGCCATTGTAGCACAAAATTGGCAATCAAAGTTATTATTGATATAGTGCGAACTGATACAGCAGGTTTGGTCCAAGTCAAAGAAATATAATCGTCTTCGTCTTAGCCATGGGGCCATCGCCGGACTTATTTGGCAACTATCGATAATTATGCCTTATTTCCAGTGGGAATCAATGCTTCAAGAATACCACCGACACCTTCACTTATCCCGCGAAGAGGGCCATTGGAAATGCCAGCATAAATACGGTAGGACTGCTTCTCTTGGCATGCTTTTGACAAGTCTTCAGCTGCTCCGCGCTCATCTGGGAGAAGGCAAGCGTTGCTGGCAATAAGCAGACTGATGCAAGCCACGATGACAGAAAGACCTTCATGATGAGAGCTAGAAGAAAGAATGATAGTCAAAGAAGAAGGGAGGTTGCTGAAGGACGAAATTGGAGAGAAACAGCTCGGTCTTTATCATGTTCCTGCTTATCCACTCTCCTGACTTTCTTCTTCTTTTTTTCCATGTTTCTCGCGCAGAAAAGATCTCCTTGAAGTCAATCTGCCCCGATGACGTTTTGCATTGCTGTGATGTCTCAGTTGAATACCCAGCAACACAAATGTCAGCCCGCGAGACAATTCACAGTCTGTCTCGCCAACTGCTGATCTTCACAGCTGACATCTTGGCTATTGGAGATCATTACAGCTTGATTGGCTTGGAAGAACTCCAACAAAGGTCTTCAAACCAATTCAAGCTGTCGGATGCGTCCCAAGGTTGAGTTTCACAAGTTAGTCAGACCATCCTGATTTCATCTCAGTAGCCCCAATAACGATCTGTATTACCAAAAGTCATATATAACGCAGCTGCCCTACAATCTTCAACGGTCCAAAATCCGGGTACGGTTTCCCCAGCATTGCAGATCCTCCTTATAAGCTAACGGACCTTATCTCCGTATCGAGCTGGAAATCAATCGGTCAGTAAACGCTTTGACCCAAATGCTTATGGTTTCTCACTTGATTGATGATAAGCTACTGCACCTCTGTAGATTTCAGTAACAATATGAGTAGATGATGTAGTGTTCTCACGACGGATGTCCTCCGTCAGGATTACCTGAACTTGTTGGTTAACCCTGGTGGCTGACTGTCACGAGTGAATCTAACCTCCTGAGAAAAAGAGAACACTCGTACTAGAGGAGATTATACATCGCTTACTCATAATCTAAACGCAGTCATCATTCAGTATTTTATAGACAGAGATTTCACCGGAGATGAGGAAACAATAGCCTAAACATATATGAGTCTATTGGGGTCTTTGGGGAGATAAATTAATGAGCTAAACTCTGGTAAGGTGAACAAACTTGCTAAATCCTCCATTTAGGTCAAAGTTTAGACTGACAACGACTCATTTTGACAATCAAATTCTATTATTAGCATCGATGGTGATAAATTTCGTAAGCAGCCACGTTTTTCGTACTAACGTTGGTCGTGATAACAAAACCCCGAAAACAGCGGCCCGCTCTTTTGCGGAAATATGGCCATGGTCCAAATTGCCGGAATGGAATCGAACTAAAATCTGACCCAAATGCATCAAGATATAGAAGATTCTATTCAAAGTCTCTCTCAGCTAATCCGGACAATTGAGTTCGATAAGCCGAATAGACTCAGGCCGAACTAGTTTTCGCTGTCTGTAGATTGACATATAATTGAGCCTTGGTCGGTGTCGTAACAGTCATTACTAGTCATCATCTTACTTCATCTCGCGCAGATATTACAAGCTCAAACTATCAATCAATCACCTTGCTTCATCAACTTTGCTTCAACTTAACCATGGCATCTCCATTCTATGTTCCGGTCTCCCTCGACCATACCGCCCTTCTACTCTCAGACGTCCAATCCCAAATTCTCGGCCGCTTTTCCAAGGAAGATCAAGCAGCTTATCTTGCTAAAATTCAGAGACTTCTCAACTTCTTCCGCTCAGAGATAAAAACAAGGCGCACTACTCCCAAGCCCAGCGACAAGTCCCCCTATGATGATGTACCTCTAATCATCCACCATACCCTGCCTTTCAACCTCAACTCCAATGCATTTGTGTCTCCGTATAGCAAGCTTGCAAGCTGGGTTGCGAAGCTCGAAGCATCAGGAGCATTTGCCAATGCGCCTTCAGATCCCAATTATCCTCACTATGGTGTTCCCGCAGAACTGATGCCTCCTGGTGGTTGGGGCAGCAAGGATGAGATCTTACTTGGGAAACTGCAGCCGAATTGTTTTGGGTCTTCAGATCTGTTGGCTTATTTGCGGGCTCGTGGGATCAGACATGTTGTTCTGGCCGGTTTGACGACTATGGGGAGTGTTCTGATTAGCGCTAGATCAGGTGCGGAGCTGGATTTTCACGTTGTGTGTGTTGAGGATGGAATTATTGATGATGATCCTGAGGTTCATAACTTCCTGATGAAGCGGGTCCTGCCGAAGTTCGTTGACGTTGTCAGTATCAAGGATATCGTTAATCTTGGGGCTTGAGTCACAGAACCAGCTACTAAATCAATACATAGAGCTTCACATCAACGGGCTTTGAAATGACGATGTGATTGAAGGAAGATTCATGAAATTAACGCCTGCTGTATCTAGCTCATCAAACATATCTCGTGAACGCCAGTGGTAAACTATGCATACCTATGTACCAACCGCGGTGCACTTGGCATCTGTGTAACGCCCCCGGTGTACTCCAGCGCTGGTGCGTTTGATCCATCACTAATATTTCCACTCTGAAGTTGCGTTCCCCTCTGCCTTCTACTTCTCTTTCGAAAACACAAAAAGATCATATAAAGAGCCAATATCACAACTACACCGCCAATAGAAGATGCGGTGGCAATGATAGCAGTTCGGTTTCTGTCAAACCAACTCTCTCCTCCTCCTCCCCCTCCTCCCCGACTACCCGAGCCCTCATCGTCATCACAGTTTTGTACATCAACAGGACATTGACTTGAATTTCCGTCACATGTTTCCTCTGGATCGCATGAACCTGTGCTTTCTCTGCAGACTAGACCACTGGACGCAACTCGGCATTCGTCAGTGCAGCATCCATCTGTCAAAGGATCACATTCTGCATCGCTGCGGAGTTGGCAAGTTGACGGGTTACAGCATGAATCGGAAGGGCACCGGCGTTCTCCACCGCAGTCGCATGCCTCGCCAGGCTCGACGATGCCATTGCCGCATTGGCTATCGTTGATGTTAGGGACGTCGTTCTCACTAACAAGACAGCTCGTGTCGATATGTTCTTCTCCAATCCCAGTGCAAATCGTTCCAATGGTACACGGTGAGAACTCTTCGAGGCCGGGGTTGCTCTGCGGGTTCATGAGATACTGGTTCCGGGCATCGCAGGTGTCTGCACTCCGGGGACAGCAATCATCAGAAGGCGAAAACCCAGATGTGCCACAATCTCCAGAGGTACAATCATGAGCAGCCCCAAAGTTATGCGCCAGCTCATGCGCAAAGATCTGCCATTCAGACGCCGTTCGAACCACAACATTCGCTGAAGCGGTACCACCGCCTCCCCATGACGATCCTCGTGAGCGATTGCACAAACTTCCGATCCAGGCGATTCCAACTGTAG
Organism: Fusarium beomiforme; assembly: GCA_002980475.2. Classification (NCBI taxonomy): domain Eukaryota; kingdom Fungi; phylum Ascomycota; class Sordariomycetes; order Hypocreales; family Nectriaceae; genus Fusarium; species Fusarium beomiforme. Next base: position 158,512 of record PVQB02000167.1, read on the forward strand.
AGCCACTTCCACAAGCGGTGAAGAGAGACCATACCGCGTTGTCGTCGCGCAATCTGCTCCTCCACTGCGTAAACAAGTTCAATCGGTCGTTGATATCGACATTTGCTGTGCAGGGGAGGTTCCAAGGCATTGATCTTGGTGCGTTGGCGGGACACGAGGGATCGTTAATGGTAAGGTTTTGGATGGACAGGGCAATGTTGAATGCGTCTTCGTAGACTTGCGATGCAATATTGACCTGAGAGATAATGTTGTCCCTGACGTCTTGCATGTTGTCAAATTCTGCTGTGTATGAGCAATCTGCCGCGATACCTATCAGGGCTACTCTTCGAGAGTTGGGGCATCCTTCTGTTGATCCTATCACATCTCTTGGGTCGAACCAATCGTTAACATCTTGTCGCGCCAGTAGAGGATGATGAATGTCTTGCTCGCTGGAAGCCTGGCGGCGTCGATCGTTGTACCTGTGAGCCTGACAACTCGGCTCATCTGATGATGTTCTTGGTGCAAGAATCCCTTCTTCATTGTCGCTTCGTTGTTTCCATACTACCATTCGCTGCGACCTTTTCCTTAGTTGGTCATCATTCGATTGTCGCGCCTGGCGATAATTCGAATCCAATGAAATATGGTGATAAGTGCCATCATTTGTAAAAGTACCTTCAATGACATGCCGGCCTTGGCGATATCGTAGCATCACTCGCGCCCATCCTGCCCTTCTTTGAGTCTGCTTCTCAACGTCATTCACAAAAACAGTACCCTTGTACAGCAGCGGCCTTTGGCTCTGCATCTCAAAGACGACGCCATCTTTCCCTGTGGACTTAAAGTGCTGAACGGTAGTGAGTCGTGATACAACATTTCTTGAAGGCTGCAGGTTCAGTGTGATCCGTTGGCGCTCATATGGAACCTCAAATTCCACCTGAAAAGATGATGCAGGGTCGAGTGTGTGTGGATTTTGAGAAAAGTCCAATTTCTCAATTGTCGATGAGCGATCAATGGTATCTCTTGCCACAGATAATGCTGACGCACATGTCAGTGTTGCATCATCACTACGCCAGCCTCAGCGTACATACCTTGCACGTAATACAAAGAGCAGACCTGAGAAAGGAACAAGAAAAAGGTCAAGAGACTCATAGCTATCAACTTTCCACGAATAGTCACCGTCAAGGGAAAGCAGACCTTCTGGAACAAACATGTCAAAAGTGGAATTGAAGATCATATATGCATTCTGGGTCGGATTTCGCAGTTACAGAGTGGACGGCTCCCATCTATGACAGGGCACTATACGCGTTCTCTTGGCCAGTTAGCGAAGCCAAGACTTAGGTCGCCTGGGCGGGTACGGCTTATTCCAAGGCAGCTGAGCCACTCGGGCGTCGTAATTAGGGTAGTTAGGGTGCTTCTTTGTTACACAGGTTCGGAGTGCGCATTGTGCGAGGTGTCCTTACGGTTATGTCCATGGAGATACGTTTATGAGATATTAGTTTGCGTGTCACTGTCTCAGCCCTGTACTGCTCCAGTATACTAAAACCGTATTTACCAACTGATCACCATTCTGTAACTCTTTGACATCCAAATTGTTTCGATTTATTGATGATACCCTGATGGTCTCGGTTGCATCCTCATATTAAGCTTAAATGTTTGGTGCGGGAAGCCCGGGCTCCGGACCCCGCCATGGAGGATGGCATCGGAGAAGATGACAGGGCGATGCCATTAAATCCGAAAGGCGAGAACCTTATCCACTCACGGGGTTTCAATGACGCTCGAGCTGACGTATGCCATCTTGGCATTGAAATTGTCAGCATCACAAATAAGGCCGCGTGGGCATTGCAGAAGCCACTGTCTAGACTGGAATTTAGTGCCAAAGGCTGTTTAAGCTTAATCTCGCATTTTTTTATGTTTCATTGGTGATTTAAGGGTAAAGATCACATGAGGCTGAGGGGAGACCGTGCCACCAGGGCAGATAAAGACAACCGTTCAACGTCAATGGAGCATGTAAAAGTTTGGGTGAATAATTAACAAGAGAAACATCGGTGAAACCGGCAACGAGGCAGCCAAGTACCGCGTAACATTCGTCTAACGGCAGTAGCATCATATGCATTCTGCTGACTCGCTAAACAAAAGAGCGTTAGGCATAAAAAACGGCAGCGCCCGGATGCGTCAGGGTCTGCATCGAAGAATGCACCGAAGGAATCCACAAAACTCTACGACGCCCAACCCCAAGAATGAAGTGTTCATGGTCAATAATTCGGTATTCACCTGCAAAAAGAACCCTTCGATGCCAATTTACACTGCCTAACTAGGTAATCGCCAATTCAGAGACGGTCTTGGGGTTCTTGGCCTGGCTTTGTCGTCATTTGGGGGAAGAGATGTCTTGGCGGTCTGAGCAGCCAAGGACACTTTGAGTCATTGCTTAGCTTTTTAGATGCATGATGCGCTAAAAGTTCGGATGCTCGGATGTAGGAATGAATCAAATGCTGGGAGGCCTACCATCTCTTTCTTCCTTACAGGCGAATACCTATCTTTGTGGTGTGCTGAACCTTGTCCAAATCGCATGGTCAGAGTAATATCGGCCGATACCACAACGGGCGGGTAATTGGGGCGAAATGGGGTCTGCTGATCATCAATGGCTTATCAGATAAGATAAGATACTACCCTTTTTTCCAATTACCCTGCATCATCTTCCAGGCTCATCAGGATCATTATTAATCTGACGATTGTGAATCACAAAAGAGGATTTGTATTTTTGTTCAGATTGGTCTTGATTAACGACGTCGAAATGCTTCCACATGAGGAGAAATGTCTCTGGTAATGAGGCTTTCGGCCAGTAGCATGCAATGGTTTTTGCAAGGGTTCTTTAGACACTGCCATTCTGCTTTATGTCTTCGAAATGCCTACTGCATTCTGCTGCGATGCTCTTGACTCGAGCTGATGCCGTTTCGATGTCTCCTTCCTGCACATATTAGAGATAACTGAACAAACCGAGCAGTGGGAACGAGTCATGATTCTCCCACTGGCCTCCTGAATAATGAGCCGCTCCCTGTTCAGAAGGCACTCTTTTGAGTTGATAATCTTGATCCTGTTCCCCCATGTCTGAAATATGATGTGTTTAATGTTATGCATGACGGTCAGGTAGTAGAGCCCAGGGCCAGAAGCAAAGATTGCCGCCAGCATCGTGTAGGTATCAACCGCGCCTTTAAAGGCCGCGAACAAGCTCACGGTGCTGAGATCCACGTTAGCTGGATCCATTGTCGAGGCAAATATCCTTCAGTTTTGAAGATACTTGTGAGCTGAATGGACGTTATGCCTACAGCAGGATATGAGAGGGGAAAGATGACCTCGCATGCGTGTTATGTGGCTGCTTATTTATTGGCAATTGATAGGGGGGCATG
>PVQB02000168.1:0-25349 GCA_002980475.2 Fusarium beomiforme
CCCAAAGACAGTGAATAATTGCTACATACCATCCTTCTTTGCCCGGTACATAAGCTGTTAAGTAGTCCGTTAGCGATCTATCCATATGACTGTTATAACTCGCTTTGATGCTCCGATTCGTAGCTCAGAGTCGCAGTCTTCGGGGGTGACTCACGAAGAACCACATGCCAGCGCCTAGAGCTGTCGCGGTGAATCGGTAGATACGGGGCACATGAGCCACGGGGGGCTTGGGGGGGCCGTTGAAACTGTGGTGACCGTGACCAGCCATGATGAAAATCGATATGAAGTCGCTCGTTTCGGGGGTTCGGGCTGTAAAGATCGGAGGCGTTAGCGGCGATTGAACATCGGCAAAAGATCAAGATTGGTGAGGCAGCGCCATTGACGTACGTAGAGACCGAATTGGGAGCCGTGGACGAGGCGACGAGGATAGTGATGATGAGGCAATGGTCAGTCCTGATGGAGTCGTTGAACCGGGCCAATTCGGTGATAGACTGCTTATGTAAGGAAAGCTTGTGATTGGGCGAAAGTGTCTCATGCAGGCTCTTCTGCTTTAGTGCATATATGCATGCTGATAAGAGATAAAGCACTGTATAAGAGCCCGTGTTGCGTGCATCATGAGTGGGGTTCCGCCCCCTCTAGTTCCGGCAATCATAGCGACGAGGCACGCAGCGCATCGCAGCCCATCAGATACCACCTTGCGTTTAACAAGAGCTTGATACTTAGACTAAGCTTACTTGTATTTTTCTCTCTGCCTAAATTCTCTGATAACTTGAACATCCTTATTCTATTTGATACTGAAATCCGTGCTGGTTACTTCCACGTTGTCCTTTGCAAGCTTGATGCTAGCTTCCTCGAACTAGCTCCCCACGTTCGCCAAGCAATGACCGTCTAGAACAATCATCGAGAAAATCATATATATCTTATAAGAAACCTACATTTCTGTGATTAAGAATTGTACAAACGAACGTCGCAAACACTTTCGCCATGACGACTCCGAAGTTCAGCTCGAAATCACCTACAATTAGACGTATACGTAAGTGGTCGGCCCCAACAGATACGACACACATGACGGAAGCATCATCACCTCGAATTATGAATCTTATATCTAACTATAGCTCTAGTTCGCGAAGCAGCCGAAATCTCCAACTCACCTTCTGCCGATTATACCGCCGAGCCTCTCGAATCCGATCTGTTCGAATGGCACTTCACCCTCCGCGGCCCACCTAACTCAGTCTACAGTAACGGCATCTACCATGGCCGTATAGTTCTGCCACCTACATATCCTCTCCGACCACCTTCTTTCCGATTTATGACCCCAAGTGGTCGATTCGAAGCCAATCGTGAGATTTGTCTGAGTATAAGTGGCCATCATGAGGAGACGTGGCAACCTGCATGGGGAGTGCGGACAGCTCTTGTAGCGTATGACTTCATTCTGCCCTTGAGATAGCGTGCTAGCTAACATGATTGTGCCTATAGGCTTCGAAGCTTTATGGAGACAGATGCTCGTGGCCAACTAGGTGGCCTCGAAACTACCGACGCAGTGCGCCAACGTCTTGCTAACGAATCACCAGCATTCAAGTGCGCAACATGCGGAAAGACAAACGGCGAGATTATCAAGGAGTGCGAAGAGAGAGCAAAGGAGGCATCTTCTAGTGCTCAAGAGGTTGAAATTCCCAAGGAGCTAAACATGGGATGGCGTGATGAGATGGGAGCCAAGAAGGATGGTGAAACCAAGCCCGAACAGACAAACGACGACGCCGAGACAGCTCAACTTGCAGAAGGATTTGTTCAGACTGCACCAGATTCTGTTACAGCTGCAAACGATACTTCGGCTCCTCAACCGCCAGCTAACAGCCAGAACCCCACTCCGACCCGAACTATCCCGCTCCCCGTCCCGGCAGCTCAAGGACTTGCACAACCACCTGCAGCACAGGTACAGCAAGCTCGAAGGGCAACTGATGACGGTGTTCCTCTGTGGCTTGATCGAACCATCGTTGTCTTGGTGGTGCTTTTGGTAGCCCTTGTGCTCAAGATCATCTTTGCTGTGTGATTGCGTTATATGGGTTTCATTATATTATTATTAGGCATGGCGTATGGTGTTTTCACTTGAATCAGTAACTCAGAAGGCTAAATAGATATCCAGTCAGACTGAGTCTCAGGCTATCGCCACCCTGAACTTGAACTTGGAGTCCTATCGCCACGACTGAGAAGGGTGGCACTCGACTGATTACAACATACACTTGAAGCATATCAGTGACACCTTCAGAATGGTCTGACATTACACTATATAGATCTTGCCTACTTCATCGTAGGCACATACGACCAAAGGTAGTGGAAAATACGGGATCCCGTCCGCTCTCCCATAGTCAAGCCACTAACCGGCGGATTAGTAGTTGGGTCGGTGACGACCAGCGAATCCCCGCTGTTGTATGTTTTTGCCAACTGCAGCAATTATCACTTCTCTTTTATATCTTCTTTTCAAAACTTCAAGCTAATTAGTAGTCTATGTTTAAAGGAGTTTATGATAGTATCATTCCTAAAGTATGATTCATATTTCCCCAGTTTATACTAAACCACCCTAAGCTTAGTATCTTTTTTTCTAAGTCAGCTAATTTCTCTCTTGTCCAATGTAAGTCCCCACTGTGAAGACAAACCTGCAACAATAGGAAACTAACTACAGTTGAGACACAAAACTCCGCCGAAACAAATGTCACCTATCGTCTCCTATCCCACTCTTAAAACCAGCCGTTCGAATATTGCATACTTTTTGTCCTAGTGCCGTCGTTTGCGCTTCACATTCTTCAGTCTCAGGTTCAGCTCCCTTTCGCTTTATGCCAGCCTCCTCCTCCTTCGAATGCTTGGCTTTGACATGAGAGTCGGTATCGTTTTGTTTGTGATGTTGACTTCGATGCTTCTTCAGGCTAGCTCTGTTTAGGAAACTTTCAGGGGAACCTTCAACTCGACAGGGGAGTCCTTCATCTTTGTGGTCGTGCTTTATGTGCCGTGGCATGCTCGAGTGACAGTTGCGCTTTTAAATGCGTCCTTGGAAAGGACATTCGTATTCGAATGCTGTCGTGTATTGTTTTTACATGATTATTCACGAGTTTCTTATTCGCAAATCTTTCATAACGCCCGTCCATCGGGCAATCTAATTTCTTCCCGTTGTGGCAGGAATCAACATGAGTTGTGAGATCTGTTGGATTGGTTTATTCCCTAGAGCGTTCCAGCTCTTTTTCCTTTGTGAGTGGATGACACGAATATATAGATTGTTTTGTATCCGGAAGACCTCATCGCATCCTTCCCAAGTGCATATGTATGACATGCCCTTCATCGCTTTCGATGTCATCGGCCAGCACAGCCCGTAAGAGCTGTTGTATCGGAAGATGTGAATCAAAGGAATACGCATTCCATCTTTTGAAAGTATGTTGTTGTAGCCTGCACCCGTTGAGAATCTTCTCAGTAGCTAAAGGTCGAATTGCTGGGAGTGCCACATAAGTACAATAGTGACAGGCGAGATGACGCTATAGAGGTTGAATTTTGGCAGCAATTTCATGTACATCCATCTTTTGCAGTCGGCCGCTTCTTGCGTAGACCGATTGCCTCAAGAGACCTCCACAATACATATTGATAGGATGTTGTACAAAGGATGTTGTATTCTGCATCTAGATCCAATGTTTCAAGTGAAGTAATAGGTCAGTCTCTTAAGTCACCCTTGATTCTATACTGATCGTGGGTGGCATGGGTGAGTTTGACTGGATGATAAGTTTCAGACTATCCTCCCCCCCCTCTCTCTCTTATTTTTTTCTTTTTTTTTTCTTCTTCTTTGAAAAGCGAGCATTAAGCTGAGTTTGTGTATCATCTGTCCATTTCCTTTATGGCTTTTAGATATAACTCCAGTCACCAACAGTCAGCTTCATCAAGCAGGTACAGATTCATGTACTCACCTCATCCTTCATCATGAGGAGAGTTGATATGACAAACTAAGCAGGTCTCTTCCTACCAGTCAAGTGACTGCGCTTGCGCTTGGTATTATTGCTACTCTAGATATCTCGATTGTGCTCTTTCTCCAAGCCCCATACAAGGACAGGTTCCGGGTTGCCTTGCTGCAGATAGCACTTTGAGACACTTGCAGTATCGCACTATGTCCATGTCATGGTGTCAGGCTGTTGCGCCGTGAGTTGGAAACAGTATGCCTTTAGCTTTATGGGGAAAAAGCCAGAAGGACAGGGAAATCCCTGGATTTATATCCCTGAGGGTGAGCAAATTTGCAAAGCTACAACATTCTAGAAGCATCTACTTGTTGTCATTCTCGATTTGCTTCTAGTGACACCATCATCGCATGGTTACATCACGTACAAAATGCCAGACAATCGGTTTGCAAGCTTCGAATGGTGCTGTTTGCCGGAGTCTTTTCCCGTCTGTCTCAAGGGGGCAACGTCTCTCTGTATTTGACTTCTAACATCACCATATGCTTGTTGAAGGAAAACCTAAGCACAAAGAGCAAATATTAAAAGATCCAATCTTGATGTTTTTGATCTTCCATATCTGTTAAGCAAGTTGCCTTCAACAGCGTGATTTCGTCGTTTGCAGAAACAGCATAAATGTGAATTGGGCAAGGGAGAACGATGACAAGAAGACAATGCCTGTCGTTGCTTTTGATACACAAAGTCGTAACAAGAGCGTATCTGAGGAATATTGTTTCACTGACAAAACTGAGATAGTTTGACTCTACCCTTATATCCATTCAATAGAAATTTTAATTAATAATATATATCAACATTTCTTAGTCTTCAACTTCTCTTCTGGTTTTGAACTGCCGTCCCCATTGCCACGGTACAGCTAACCACCACCATTCTCCAACTCTGAGCCCGAGCCCATCGTCGTCCTGCTCAAGCACACCTGTTTTTATGCCCCATTCCATGATCATCTCGGCCTCAAACTCTTCAAGGATCGGCTTGAGTGCATTACACACACCCTCAATAGTGAGGTGCCCTCTGGTAGCGTAAACAAAGCAGAAAGCTCCCAAAACATCCATCCAACGCTCAGCGTCTCTGCGACCAAAGAAGTCGACCCATTGTGGAAGCAAGCGCTTTGCGGTGGGTGGTCCTTCATTCATGCTCTTGCGGAGAACACTTACATCCTCGTCGTATTTGTACGAGTCTGTGGGGGTAGCCTCAATATTCCAGAAATAACAATCTTTCTGAAGTTTGCGCATCTCGTAGTAACCCGGTCGGAAGCCTAGTGGGATATGAGGCACGTTGACTGGGGTAAGTTTGATCCTCTCACTAGCATTCAGGTTGGTGAGGGCCATCACAGCTCCGTCTTGGAGGTTGAACGGAACTCGGAAAGCCTCGCCGCGCCGGAAGGTCGCATCTAGCTTTGCCTTGAAGTCAGCTGCATCTTGGTACTTAGCTCTTTGCGCGAGTTTTCCAAGCACGTGTCCGAATGCTTCATTGAGTCTGAAAGGTCTTCCTGACAGAGGCGGGCGCTTGCTCTTGCAAATAATACGCTGTGCCGTCAAGATATCAATAGCTTCTTTGAGTATGGCATTGATTTGGTCTTGGTCACCCCCTGCAAGTGTTCCAAACTTTTGTTGTATCTGGTCGACCGTGTAGCGACTCTCATCCGTGCAGCAGAGAGATCTCACCCAGGACCTCGCGATAACCTCATTCGTAACCTCGACTTTCTGGTCAATACCGCTGAGCATCCTGTCAACAGTAACAAATGCCGGGATAGTGACAGCCTCGAAGCGGGCATAGACGGATGACTGGGGGTTATAGAATTTCTCCCGTGGGTCTTCCTCCTCATGGGTAGCGGCTGCAGAGGTGGAAAAATTATCATGAAAGTAATGCCTGGTCGACGGCAAATCAACCCCCTTTCTGCGAGGCAGTTCAAGGGTCCAATCGATCAAGCTGTCCCAGTCATAATCCATCGGATCCTCAAAATCGAATTCCGGGAGCTCGTTCTTAGAGTAGGCAACTATGAACCGGTCTTGGAAATCCTTGGTTAGCTTCCTGATATAGGCACCCTGTTCTCTCCGAGCATCTACCCAAAACCGGCGGATGTCTTTGAGAGCCAGGCTCGGGAAAAGTTTAAGGAGCAATCCCCAATCAACAGACTTATCAGCACCGCCAAGGAGAACACGAACGGCGATCAAAGCAGCCAGAAGGCGCTCCGATTCACTCTCAACAGAGCTTGGGCCCTGCTGATCATGCTGACCTTGTTGTCTCTGCTCAGCTTCCTCGGGTATGGGCATGAGGGCTCGTGTAACAAGGCGCACTCGCTTGATCCTAGGCTGTTGTGCCAGTTGCTGACGGCTGATGGATGCTCGCGCCCGATTGACAGAGCCTCGGCTACCACCCCGGCCTCTCGATTGACGACCAACACCCCGAACAAGCCTCTGTGGCCTGTATACCGGGAAGCTCGGCCATTCAGTGCTATCATCCTCCTCATCAGATGAGGATTCTACCAAGAGAGCCTGTTCTGGAACGCCCACTGTAAAAGACTTAGGGGTAAGTTGACATTCCCGGGGCCAAAAGAAGTCAGGGACAGGAGTTTCAACCACTTCATTGTCTCTTTCGCTCGAGAATGAGATGAAAATGTTGTGAGGGCCTGCTGCCCCCGGGGGTGCGTTGATGAAGGACTCGGACCACGCTCGTTCCAAATCCATGCAGCAATACAGTCTCTCGATAAAGCACCGGTAAGGATCAAGAACATCTCGGTGCTGAAGCTTATCGCGGTTGAGGGAATGTGCTTTCCTGTCAATCATCTCTATCATCGATGACCAAGCATACCAGTTCGGATCAGGCATCCATCCCGTCAACGTGTAACTAGCGTCTTGCATCTCGAAATCTTGGGGTGTGATGCGTGGCCAGACGCCGTCATAGCCGGAAACAATGATCGGTTTGTCAAAAGCAATCTCTCCTGAGAAAGGACTGGAGGCTCGTTGCTCCAAAGCAGTGTTGAAGTCATCGGTGAAATAGCGCTCTGACACTTCGAGACCATCTTCCTCCAAACATGTATTCGGGTCCAGGAACTGGAGGGCTTCAGGAGCAGCTTGGGAGGACTCAAAGTGCTCATAGCACAGAGACTCCCCCATATCGCCTTGCCACGGTCTGGATCTTGAAGAGCGTCCATCTGGAAACATACTCCGGCGCTTTCGGCCACGCTTTGGAGGCGGCGGGAAGTCGTCTCCATCATCATCGTACTCATCCAAGGCCCGCTTTTGGGCAGCTCGTGCCACATACACTGGCGCATCCAACATCTCGACTTCTTCGGGGAGATCTCGTCGACCCCTCTTCAACATATCGCTGTCAGGTTGAGAATCGAATGGAGGAGGAAGATATGGATCTGGGTGCGCTTCTTGAATTTTTTGAGCTACATTAGAAGCTTCAGGAGAAAAAGGATCAACCCCTGCTGCGACAACGAGGTGGCATTTCTCAGTCACGCCTTTTTTACTGCGAAATGTGAGCCAGTGTTCGGCTGCTATCTTATGTTTCAGCAGTTCTCGGAACGCAGCCTGGTACGAGCGGATTTGTGGCACTACCTCACGGAAGCTTTCAACCCATCGGTAACTAATGGCTGTCCACAGAGGTTTGCCTCCAGGGAAAACTCCCTGCTGCTCCGTTAAGATATCTTGAATAATCTGAGATATACGGCCGTTGATTACAGCCTTGGTAATAGGGGTATCAGTAACTGTGGGTGTCTTTGGTTTTACAACAGACTCAGGCCCTCTAGGGGTCCCATCGGTGGAGTGTTGTGTGGATTGAGGCTGTTCGGGTTGGGGGTTTGCGGCTGGCTGAGATCCGTTTCTTTGGGGTTTGGAACGAGGCGTCTTTGGAGATGCTCCAAAAATATTGAGACAATCCAGCGAACTGAGAACCGGGCGCAATTGGCTGTTTTCGCCTTGCACAAGAGCACCGCGAGTTCCGTAAATAAGTGAAGACTGTTTAGGGGAGTCAAACATAGCAACTGGAGGTCGTTGCAATTCTGGATTGACTTGAAATGCCCCCCCTGTAAAGCTGACAGTTGGCCGTGAAGACCAAGTTGGACGGGTAGCAACAGGGCCGCGTGTTCGCGACACGGGCTTCGGCGTTGGTTCATCCTCATATTCCGGGCTTGCTTCTCTACCTTCGCGATGGTCGTTTTCGTTTTCTTTGGCTTCATCGTTGCCATTTTCCCTCCCAGTGTTCTCGCCATTATTATTATCTTTGTCCTTCTCTTGGGGCTCTTCTTTTTCTTCACCCTCCGCGCCTCCTTGCCCTTGCTCTTGTGGTTCATCAACAGCAGGGGTCGCAGTATCTTCGTCTTCAACTTCTATGGCCGATTCTTTCCTTCCGCGTCGAGTTGGGGTCACCGTAGACACATCAAATGATGGGTTGCAACTCGTTCTTGACTTGGTTAAATGATAAAGCAAGCCGTTGTCGTTTTTCCATGCTTTGCCACATTTTTCGCAAACCCAAGGCCGTGGCAACGTATCGTTTTCGTTATTTGGTTCTGAGTTTCCTTTTAGCCTTTCCTCGCCCTTTTTTGGTCGGCCACGCTTCCTTCCAGCGAGCAGACTCTCGGTGGCGTTACTGAGTTCCGGTTCATCAATATCCATTTCATTATCACTTCTTTCGTTCTCGGCAGAAGTATTGATCGCCCTAGTCTGAACTTTCCTGGCAGAGGATCTTGTTGCCTTAGATCGTGTCGGCCGTGCAGGGGTTGCCATATATGTCTGCAATTTTGTTATAAGTTCCTTGAGGGCATCTGGGGATACTTTGAGGGTTACCACAAGGGTATCGGCCTTTTGAGGTTCGGATACAGCGTCATCCCGTTGGTCTTCGTTAGTTTCAGGTTGCGCCAGTGATTCTGCTGCTGGTGTCTCCTGAGAGGGCAATTCGGGCTCATGGACAATTATTTCTGTAACTTGTGGATCCACCACTTCTTCAGGGGCTTCACCCTCTTCCACACTTTCATTCTGTATTGGGATTTCTGATGCTGTAACACGTCGTTTTCGACCTGCTTTTGCTTTGGGTTTGGGTACAGGCTTCTCCTTCCTAGCTTTGGAGGCCTTAGGACGGCCAACATTCTTTCTGTTGGTCATACCCATACTACAAAGCTCAGCCAACGTGGGCGAATTTTCACAAGATATCGATAATGAGGGAACCGAGGGGAAACCATAAGCATCTGCAGGAGTTGGTGCTGATTCTTGACCAGCGACGTCAGTCGACGGTGGTGAAGGCGTGTGAGGGTCATTTGGCGCAAAGTATCGATAGGAGGCTACCTTTCCGGATCTCGTATGCTCGCTGTATATCTGAAAATGTGCTAGGTGAGGTGGCTGTAAACCCGGAACCGCCAAGGCGGTGGTCATTGAGGAGAGGTGTCGACTATATGAAGGGCCGAGGGTCAAGGCATAGACATCAGGGTTTGTAAGTCCAACATCTCCCAATCGTTTTGCCATTTCAGCGATTATAACGGGAATCGGCTTGTCCAAAGACCATGGCGGTGATTTGGATACTTCGGAAACGTTAGAGGCTTGCCCTATGAGCTGTTTATTCCCATCATAGCCATCCAGATCTGGGTTCCTTGGAGTCTTGCTCTTTCTCTTGCCTGTTGAAAGATACAGGGACCAATCCTCTGCGTTCAGATCTCGGACGTACTTGACGCAGTCCTTGAATACTTTTTCTCCCAACTTCGCTGCTACATACTGGATAACGCCTCGCTGGTTGAGAAAGCGGCATACTTTAGCCAGGACCTTCATCTGCCAGCGCATTCCTAACACACCGAGTTTGGACTTCATGTCTTTCATTTGGAGCACACCCCACTCCTTGACGATTGCCATAATGGTCGTGGCCAATGCGATGTAGTCGATAGATTCACCAGTCCACCGAATGCGCCAAGGGACTGGTTCAAGATCTTCGACAAGTACTTGCCGAGTTAATGTCATGTCTGGTCGGGCTTCATCTGCACCTTCGCCGTCTTTCGGTAAAGGGGGAGCGAAAAGCTTCAGCCACATCTTACTTGTCTTTGTACCGCGTACAAGTGTTGTTCTTTTGACGATGTATCCCTTCTTAAGGAGGCTATCAGTTCTCTTGGGCACACTGCGCTTGTCTTGGTCCGTCAGACGTCCAAGGTCTCCCTGAAGAATTCCTTGGGTAGTTGTCGAGGCTATACCCAAAAGCAGCATCCATTCAGACTTGGGCACTCGCTTGTAGTCGACTGCATGGCCAGTGAGAGACTCCCACATGGTATCCTCAGAAGCGTAGACCCGAACATGGCGAGTTCCTGTTAGGTTTTCTGGTGGTGGTTCTGTAGGCTCGGCATTGTGTCCAGGGGTGCCACCAGAGGTTGAAAGCGCCAGTATTTCATCTAAACTTAGGTGATTGTACTCGCGATCAGCACCAACAGAAATGTCTCGTCTTGCAGTGAGCCAGCTCCAAATGGTCGCGGCAGTGCGGGCTTGTACAGCTGAATCACCCTCAGATAATGATTCTGTTTGGGTTGAAGGATGGTGAATGGCTTTCAAAACACCATACACAGGACAGCCTAGGGTGAAGAAGTTAGTGATCGGTTACAGAGTAAAAGGAAGTATTCAATTCAAAAACTTGCCTTCTTCGCCATGGCATGAGATGTGAACCAAAAGGCCCGCGATCAAGCCTTCAAGCTCTGATGCCATTTTATTCCATGTATCCTATAGATCATTCTCGAGTCGAAACGACGCGTAAAAAAAAAAAAAACTTAACGAAATTGGTCTGGGGCGAATTGAACTGACGAGCCCCAGTAGAAGCACATTTGTTGCTGCACGAAAGAATGATGAAGTGGGGATGGCGGGACCTCAAAAGGTGGAGGACAAAGGAGCCGCATGAGCTAAATGGAAACGATGACATAAGCATAATTCTCTAATTCTCAAGCGAGGCAGTTGAGTGCGCATCTGTGCCTAGGAATGTTTTGATGCGAACTCAATTGAAGCAGCCGTATACCTTATACATTACACTTAGTTTATTTAAGAATCTGACTTGTCATTTTCTCTAAGGTTAAAGGAGAAATTTTCAAGTTGTAATAAGCCCAGAAATTATATATTATTGATCTGTTCCCCTTGCAAATAGTATCATATTCCATCACTACATATATGCTGAAAGTCTTTAGCTACCAATAGCTTGATGTGTGTTAAATCCTCAATTTTAGTTAAATCTCTAATACCTAATTGCCTAGAGCTGTGTTTCTAATACGAACGTGCTTTAATAAGATGTTTTGTCTCATTTTAATATTTCTTGTCAATTTATAGATAATAATTGAGTGAACCCCTCTCAAGTATAGAATTTTATATCGGGTGTTTTCTTTCCGCGCATTCTACTAATAACCCTATTAACAACTCTTCAAAATTTCAACTTCACATACGCAGCTATGAATGAGTCAACAGCATCACAAAAAGAGGCTTCTGAGACTCAAGCAGAAAACATGTCAAGAATTCGTCCATTGTCTACTGATGAAGCCATTGAGAATCTCGTTTCCACTTTCAACGAGCTCAACAGCAATAGTATCGATGAGCTCCACGACGAACCAAGCCCTCTGGAATTCATGCGATATGTCGCCCGCAATACACCGTTCGTAATAAGGGACGGAGCTTCTTCTTGGAAAGCCTGTCGGGACTGGAATTCTGCTTACCTGCTCTCTGTGATGAAGGGCCAGAATGTGAATGTTGCTGTCACGCCATACGGGTCTGTTCCTTACAGGATACGAATACTAAGGAGAATTTTTTACTGACTAGAGAAGCAATGCCGACATGCCTACTGTACCCCCAGGCGAAGAGTCACTAGTCTTTGCGAAACCTCACTATGAGGGCCAACCATTTGAAGAGTTACTCGAATATGTAGCTCGGCAAGAGACGGACCCCGAATTTCCTCCTGATGCCGAAGTGCGATATGCCCAAACCCGTAAGATAGACATTCTTCTTATTAAAATTTTACTGAACGTTTATCCAGAGAATGACAACCTTCGTGAAGAGTACATCACCCTCTTTTCAGATGTGCAGAAGGATATCCCTTTCGCAAGAATAGCACTGGACAAGAATCCCGATGCCGTGAACCTATGGATTGGTAACTCGAAATCTGTGACGGCTATGCACAAAGACAATTACGAAAACATTTACGTACAGATCCTGGGAAGAAAGCACTTTGTCCTACTGCCCTCCTTGTGCCATCCTTGTGTCAACGAGCAGCCTCTCAAACCCGCAACGTACAAGCGGGGAGAAAATGGCATGGAGCTCAAGATGGATTCCGATAATGAAGCAGTCCCCTTCGCAATTTGGGACCCAGATAGGCCTGCGCAAAACGCTACCAAATTCTCCCATTTGGCCCGACCTTTACGAGTGACATTGAACCCCGGAGATATGCTTTATCTTCCTGCTATGTGGTCGGTTAATTACAATCTCTACTTTAAAAGCCTACTAAAATCTGCAAGGTATCACAAAGTGCTTCAATCATGCGCCGAGGAAGACGAAGGGTTTGTCCTCGCCATCAATTACTGGTACCAAACCCCCATGCTTTTAATTACACCGGAAATGCTAACCAGAATCCCTAAACTAGGTATGACTTGGATTTTACAGGTCCGCTTTATCCTGCGTCGACTTTTGTTCGTGATATAAGCCTGGGAAATAGGAAGTAGTCTAGACAAACTCCAGACACAGAATAAAACCACTACACCAGGCCTACTTTCGCGCCTCAACCCGCCGCCGCCCATGATTATTTCTTCTTTTTGGCAATCCGCTTCTGCGCTCGCAATTCCTTTTTCATTCTAGGATCTACGATGCGATAACGACCCTTAATTCCCTTAGGACGTCCCTTGATACCACGGTTGAGGCCGCGGGCGACAACGAGCTTGGCTGCCTGCTTCTTTGGCTTCTTTGCTGCCTTGGAGATGAGGCGCGAGATGCTGTCAGCCTTCTCCTTCTCTGTCATGTTTTCATCGTTATTGAGCAACTCCGACTTCTTCTTGAGCTTCTCCAGCTTTTGCGCGGCCTTGAACTTCTTGCGAGCCTTGGCCTCGCGCACCTTCTTGATGGGGCGTGCGTTGAAAGCTCGCATCTTCTCCTTGATCGCCTGCGCAGCCGCCTTGCTGATGGGTTTCTGAAGCTTGTCGTGTTTCGACTCATCCTCGACGAACCAGTCTGGTAGACCATCGCGGTCACGGAAGGCGTACTTGTTAAAGCCATCATCAATAGCGTCATTCATAGTCTTCTGGCCGGTCGCGAGCTGATGCGCGAGTGTCATAGCTTCAGCAGTGATGATGTCGATATCTGTATAGCTATTAGTACTGCGTGGCGTTGTCTGAGAAGTCTTGTGTTTACCTGGTCTTCCATCAGCTCTTCGAGTATCCTTGTCCCAATCGTCATCTTCCTTTCGTTTCACTACCTCGAAGCCATCCTCGTTGTCTTCCATCTCAGAATCGGAGTCGACAGGAGCCGTTTTGGTCTTGGCAGGCTTAGTAGGCGCTTCACCTTTGCGAGACTTGGCTTGTTGGGCCACAGCAGCTGCCGCATCTCGATTGATCTCTTCATCCGCACTGTCCTCAGCATCGTCTTCCTGCTCAGGTAAGATCCCAGTGATGCCTGAGAAGATGTCCTGATTGAAAAAGGCCGTTGCCCTCTTCGATAATCCGTTTGCTCCCTTTGAAGAATCCAGATCTCGAATAAGTCCCTTTGTAGGAGCTTCATCTTCGTCGTCAGAAGAAGAGTCATCCTCCTCGAGCCCAGAGGACTCATCCTTCTCTTCTGCTTCCTCACCGGACAGGCCATCCCATTCATCGTCACCAAAATTCTTACGAGCCTTTTTCGCTCGGTATTTAGCGTCGATCTCAGCCTTGCGCTCCTTATACTGGTCGTACATAGACTCAAGCTCTCGCTCCAGACGATCCTCTTCAGGGTCACTCTCATCGTCTGTCTCTCCAGATGAGCCCAAACCGCTATCGGCCTCCTTCTGGGGCTCTTGAGTGGGAACGACCATCTTGCCCCGATTCAATCTTCGCATGGCATCCGTCTTATCTACTTTCTTGAGCGAGAACATTGCCCCTTCGCCAATTGGGCCCGATTCCTCCAGTCCAATATCGAAAGGGGTACTCATGTTGAGTTGCATACGCACAACTTCGCGTTGTCTTCGCTCATTCTCTTTTCGCTTCTCTCGCTTTCGTTTCGAGTTTTCTCGGTCCTTCATATTTTGTATCTCTTCTTGAATCTTGAGCTCCTCGTCCATAGACTCCACTTCAGCCACTTCTTCGGGGTCTTCTGTTGTTTTGATATCCTTAGCCGCTGTAAGGCCAAATAGATCCCTCACCTTCAACCGCCATCTGAGTAGAAGTTTGAAATCTTTTCGTCCCAGTACTCGTAGATCAGAACAACAGTTTCGAATTTCGTTAGTCGTTTCGGGAAGCTTATCGAGCGCAGCCAAGGCAACATCTCCGTTAGGTGGTTGTTGAAAAGTAAGTTTGTTGTAAGAGCCTAGGACAGCGATAGGGTCTGTTGTTTGGATGAATTCCGAAGCCGCCATCTCTTTGAACTGTGTGTAGTCGCCTTCCACATAACCATCTCGCTTGCGCTTCTTGACTTCAGGGTTGTAGACTTTGGCCTCATTATTGGGGGTTGGGTCCCGAAGTTCTGCAAAAACGTATTTAGGATCAAGAAGTCGTGGATCCAATTTCTTTGGACATTTATACCCTCTACACACCACAAAAATTTCGGCTGACACAGAACGACTCGCTGGCGGGGATGTTGCGTCGACCTTGGTGAAGAGCTGGTTTAATACCCAAAGGAAGCTGTTGTACCTGAGAATAGTTAGCATGGAACTGGCCTAAGGCGGGCAAGAATTACTCTTTAGAACGGAAGACCTTCGAAACGAACACACCGCCTTCCTTCAAAAATTCCGTAGCCAGCTTTAAAGACGATAGAGCAAGCTAATAGAGAGTTCCAGTTAGTTGGTGTTGGGAAAGAGCTGCCGAGCTCAGTATAGAGTAGAAGAACAAACCTCGACTTGGTTGAATGAATCCTGAATCCAGGCTGTTCCAACATTGGGAGCACCATCATGCAATACAGTATCGGCCTTCCATGTCTTCAAGTGTTGTCGTAGAGTGGCTCGACAGTCTGAACTGGTAATGTCGCTGGTGAAGCTGATTACCCCTGGTATTGGCTTGATTGGGCTCAGGTCACAACCGATCAAAATTGAAGATTTTGGGCAGTATTCACGGGCCACTTGAAGCCATGACTTGAAGAGTGTTAGTTGAGGATACAATGTCCAAGATCATAAGACTTACACCAGGTGCGGCGCAAAGGTCGATGACAACCTTGCTCTGCTCGAGGAAGCCATACTTCTTGTTGAGTTGAATAAGTTTGAAAGCAGCTCTAGCTCGATAACCCTTTTCTTTCGCGAGCCTGTAATACTTGTCGAGACGGCCTTTGCCATGCTATCCATTGTCAGCTTGATCACTGAAGTAGAATCATTTATTTACCTTTTTTTGGATCGCCATTGTGCCGACCTGGGAACTAGAGCTTCTGCCGCTCTTTTCGGAGCCTCTGCGCTCTGAGGTCTCGTTCTCTTGGTCTTTTCTGGAGGATTGAGGATGTGGCGTTGAGGATGTTGTAGAGAAAGACAGGCAAACGATCTTCTCAATACTCGAAAAGTTTGGCCCCACCAGAAATTTTGCGACAGATAAACAGGTCACGTGATGATAAGTCCAGATAGTCGAGTCCTTTATTCCTATCACCGAAGGGAATGAAGTGGACTACATACCTGTGAGTCTTGATGTTGGTTACTCAGAAATCTAGGAGTCAACTTCTCTGTCATAGGAGAAGCACTCTGCCTAGCAGTTTGAAAAGAATATCGTATTTGAGCGATTGCCTTATCCATCTCACTGAAATGTTTGCTAAAGTTATCCATAAACTCGGTGTCGATAAGCCACTATCTGAAATAGTGGGGCTGATTACCTAACTCTCGCATTAGCTTCTCATTCTCGAAATGGCGGCACGAATGATATCAGAAGTTATTGAGAGAACAGACCACATTAAAAAAGCGGCTCAACTCACTCAACTTTGAATGCTCCTCGCCTGCCCCGGTCATTGCTACCAACAACTCGGGCGCGTCGTCGGCCCTCACTATCAAGATTTTGATCTTGAAATATTGCAAAACGGCCAACGACAATCATGAGCGGACGAGTCCTCGCTGCAGGGCTGCGGCCTCTCCCACGCCGCGCTGCGGTCCTTCCCGTTAGACACCTACATCGCCAATCTACTGGCGGACTTCTTCAAGCCGACGCTGCGATACGAGCCACCCGAAAGCGAATGTGGCAGGGTGGAAATGCTTTTCATAATGCTGTTACTACGAGGAATGCCTCCTTTGCGAGGTTTTTGCCTAAGTTGATGGTCAAGTTTCTAAGGGTACCGGCAATGTTTGGCGGTGTGGCCATCGGTGCTTTTGCTTGGGTACAATATCAAGCTGCCCGTACGTCAGAACTCAGATATCAAAGTCACCAACGGTTTTGCTAATTTAACGCAGAGGCCGGTACATTCGCCGTGAATTTATTCAACACAACGACAGATACCATTTCGAGTACGGCTTCGAGCTTATTCGGAGGTGCCAAGGATATTGCGGATCAGGTCAACCGAGGATGGGAAAGCACGAAAGAAAAGGCCGAATTGCCCGACTGGGTTAAACAACTTCTTCGAATTCAGGAGGATATTGGTACTGGTGGTTCGGGAGGCTCGGGCGGTGGTGGTGAACCAAAGCAGAGCAAACTCGGTGCTGCAGCTGCTGTCGGCGCTTCAGCCGCCGCCTACGGATATGATAAGTCGGATGAAGAGGACCCTCGGAACAGCGAACAGGCGGCGAAGGATGATCAAATGATGGTTCTCACCAAGAAGATGATTGAGATCCGAAGCATACTCCAGAGAGTTGGACAGTCAAGCACCCTCACCCTCCCTTCTATTGTCGTTATTGGTTCCCAGTCCTCTGGAAAGAGCTCTGTCTTGGAGGCGATCGTTGGCCACGAATTTCTTCCCAAGGGCTCCAACATGGTTACCAGAAGACCGATTGAGCTGACACTTGTCAACACGCCCTCATCCAAGGAAGAGTATGGTGAATTCCCTGATCTCGGATTGAGACATATTACCGACTTCGGATCCATTCAACGAACTTTGACCGAACTTAACCTGGCCGTTCCTGATAGCCAGTGCGTCTCCGACGACCCGATCCATCTTACAGTTTATTCCCCCAACGTTCCCGATTTGTCACTCATCGATCTTCCTGGCTATATTCAAGTTGTGGGTCAGAACCAACCTCTAGAACTGAAGCAAAAGATTTCCGAACTCTGCGACAAGTACATCCAGCCTCCCAATGTCATCCTTGCCATCTCAGCCGCCGATGTAGATCTCGCCAACTCTACTGCTCTTCGAGCATCCCGCCGAGTTGATCCCCGAGGCGAACGAACGATTGGGGTTGTTACCAAAATGGACTTGGTAGACCCTGTCCGGGGTGCAAGCATTTTGAACGATCAGCAGTACCCTCTTAGACTGGGTTATGTGGGCGTTGTTTCCAAGGCACCTCAGAACCAGGGTCTCTTCAAGATGGGCAACACCAACCTACTCTCACAAATTGTCAAGCATGAAAATGCTTTCTTCTCTTCTCACCCCATGGAGTTCGGTCCTGAGGCTGGTGTAAATGTTGGAACTACTACACTGCGCAAGAAGCTTATGCATGTTTTGGAACAGACAATGTCCAGCAGCCTGCAAAGCACTAGCGATGCTATTCGCCAAGAACTTGAGGAGGCCACTTATGAGTTCAAGGTCCAATATAACGACCGACCTCTTTCAGCCGAGTCTTACCTAGCAGAGAGCCTCGATGCTTTCAAGCACTCTTTTAAGCAATTCGCAGAGGAATTCGGACGCCCTCAGATGCACGAACTTCTGAAGCACGAGCTCGACCAGAAGGTTCTTGACTTGTTGGCTGCCAGATATTGGAACAAGCCTATAGATGACCTTTCACCCATCAACCCTGACCTTGATAACCTCGCCGATCTCCCCAAGGCTCCTGCTGACTCCCTTTACTGGCACCGACAACTCGATGCTTCCACATCCGCGCTTACGAAGCTTGGTGTTGGACGTTTAGCCACGACGGCAGTTGCGTCTGCTATTCAAGCTCATATTGATTCCCTCATCAGCAACTCAAGCTTCGCTAGCCACCCCTTTGCTCGACAGGCCATCATGGAGGCTGCCTCTACCATTTTGAACGAGAGATTCTACAGCACCAGTGACCAGGTCGAAAACTGCATTAAACCTTACAAGTTTGAGATTGAACTCGAGGACCGAGAGTGGACTAAGGGACGTGATCACGTCGGAGGTGTACTCAAGAAGGAGCTTCAGGATTGCGAAAAGGCCATGAAGAATCTGGAGGATAGCGTTGGTGGACGACGCAAGATCAAGGAAGTAATGGCTTTTGTCGACAAGGCTCGTAAGGGTGAGGTCGCCGTCGAGGGTGATAACCGTAGTGGCGCTGGTGGTTTCAGCGCTGCTCTTCTTAGTAAGGGTAAGTTAATTATCAGAATCTCTACAGTTCAAATTCTAATCAGTTGATAGGACGTGAGGCTGTTTTCTTGCGCGACAGAGCCGACATCATCAAGATGCGCCTGCTCGCAGTAAAGTCAAAGCAGTGTGCTGACCCCAAGAACAAGTACTACTGCCCTGAGGTCTTTCTCGATGCTGCCGCCACCAAGTTGGCATCTACAGCCGTCCTGTTCCTCAACGTTGAGCTCCTTTCCGAGTTCTACTACAACTTCCCTAGGGAGCTTGATCTTCGTCTAGGTCGCCACCTGTCTGAGGATCAGATTGAGAAGTTTGCCAAGGAGGATCCCAAGATTCGCCGACACTTGGAGGTCATCCGCCGTAAGGAGCTGCTCGAGTTGGTCCTTGAGAAAATGGAAAGCTTGCGACAGCTCGATGGTCGTGACCGCGAGAGAACAAACCCCAACTCGCGACGGGACCGCAAGCAGAGCCGCTGGGGTCTGTTCTAAACAGGCTGGCCCTATTAAAATGAGAAATGAGTTCATACTGGGAGTAAGGAGTTGAATGCTTGGTTGTTGATTTAGAGTATCACCGCTATCAGAAAGACAAGACAAAATTGCCTGAGAAAGGCTTGTGCCGGGGTGGCTTACGAGGGCCTTGTTCTCTATAGCTGTATCTTGTTTGTCAACATATATATGTATGCAAAAACAATTGATGGTGAGCGGGTGCAGAGGGCACGTTGTATGAGGATGTGGATAGAAGTGCTTGATTGCGCGCAAGGATACCCTCCTCAATAGCATTGAATAGTACAATCTACTCAAATAACGATAACCAATATGGTGCTATGTTCATTTACTCTAGATATATGTGACTGCTTGCAAATCATCATTTACAGATTTTATCATTAGTATCCCAAGTAACAAGAACTCCCGCTCCTATGTAGTACCTTCAGTGCTCATTTGCAATGTGACCTCCCATCGAATGCTGCCTCCATGGCCGTACCCTTCACCCAGTCTGTTCTGGATCAAAGCCGAGATGCGCTGCCGTAACTTGCTGAGAGACATCTCATCGTAGCCCTTCACGACACTCAACTTGAGGTTGGCCATACAGAGACCATAGTGAACTTGCCAGAACTGGGCATCGTCGATGGCTACGACGCTAGGTTCAGTCTCAATCTCTCTCAAAACGGCACTGACGCCGTTGTTACCTCCAGTGCCACCATAAGACATCAGTAGCATAAGGCCTTGAGCTACGGCGAGTCTCATTCCGAGGGCAAACATGGCAAAGGCAATGACGACACAGATGAGGCGATCGAGCCAAGTGTAAAGTGAGATGGAGAGGAGTGGAAGAAGAGCGATGACAGCGGAGAAGGACAGGGTGAGGAAGTGGAAAGGGTTGGAGAGCACACTCGGGAGAGAAGCAAGGTATGAAACACGCATGAGCTTAGCAATGCGGGCATGGTTTCGAAGACCATATGCTGAAACAAGCGTGCTCACCATGGCAGCAGCAGAAACAAGGTCAACGGAGCCATCCGGACCTTCATGTCCATGTTCATGATGAGCCTCATGACTGCCAAGAGACTCAAGGAAGTGCTTCAGAGTGTGAGAGATCAAGTCAAAGCCTCCAAAAAGCAGGAAAACAGACATGGCGAAGCCAGCAAGGACTTCTGCTCTCTCAAGGCCAAAAGGATGACGAATACTGCTACGTCGCCAAACTTCAAAATTGCCCAGGACATCAACCATGACACAAACGGCCGCACTGCCAGCGTCAAAGAAGACCAGATGTGAAAGTGCCGTTGTAGCTAGAGATCCCTCTGAGCGAAAGAAGACGTAAGTAGCCACGGCAAGATGGCACATACTCCAATAACAATGGATTCGCTGATCCTTTGTCATGCTTTTCCATGCTTCGCGCACAGTTGGTATCGGTAGCGAAGCGGGGAGAACGGGAGGTGGCCTTTGGGGTGGCTCTTTAAAGATTTGATGTTGTGAGGAGATACTACTGTGCTTGTATCTATGTCCGCGACGTTGTCCAATGTTCTTTGAAAGATGTTAGCATGTGCGAAAGTTACGAGATATGCATGATAAACGTACCGACTTGACAGGACCTGTAGATATAACTTGCGTCTGGAAATTGAAAGGGTTCTTAAATCCGGGGACCTTAGCAGAGTCCCCTTTTTCGTCTTCACCACCCATTGTTGGAAGCGATAGAGAAGACGAAGACGCAGCCGCCGAAGAGGGAATGAGCAGATTCGAAGCAGCCGAGTTCTGAGCAGCAGACTCGCGATTGAGTTGTCGATTGATGGCAACAGAGTCGTTTTCTTGATCACCAGCGAAGTCAATAAATGCTTCACTATTGGTGATATCGAATTCGTCGTCGCTGTCGCCCTGAATAACCAAACTTGGCGGACGAAGGTTCTGAAGAGAAGCACCTTGATAGTCCGACATGTGTCTCCAGCTGTTTCCGGATATCGCGCCTCTTGATTCGGTTTAGGTCGACGATGATCTCAAGAACCCCTTTTCTAGAGGCTTGGAAATTATATCATGGGGGTTCGCAAAGGTTTGACTGCAGAAAAACCTGGTTTCGTCGATAGCGCGAGTTGTGAAAAGAAGCCTGGGGAGTTGGAATGCGTTGACGTCGAGATATCCATTAGCCATTAGGTTGTGGAGGCGGACTGATGGGGTGATAGATTGGATCTTTCAGGGGTACTCCAGAGGATGCAGGGGTTAAACAGCAGCCACAGAACACCATCCATGTTTGGAATAGCGGGTTTCCAAGTCCCTGTCTTTTGATGTGGCGTACATGGAAGCAAGCCCAGACAAGCCTCAAAGTAGTCGTCATTAGCTTCATGTGGTTCCATCTGGCTTCAATAATTATTTCAACCACGATGACCTCGACATAACAACAACCGAAGAGTTATGAGAGCCATGCAGCAAGTTCTCGTACTTTAATACCATCAATCCTCGGCATTCGACTATTGCCATGAATAACTTACACTCGCTTCTGAATACCAACACTCTAATTCAACTACCACTCGTTCAAAGCTTACGATAACGGTTTAATACGATTACTTCACCCAACGACCCCCTTCACGCTCTGGCTATGGAGGATAACTCTCAGAGTAAAAGGGATACCTCGCCTACACCCCCATCATCACATCGACGAATACCATCCAATTCCAGCATCCTATCCAAGTTCCCCTTTTTAAGAACATCACCCGAGAAGCGAAACGAGCAAAACGAACATGCGATTAACGATAATGCAATTGCATCTTCTCCCCGCCCAGTCACACGGCCATCAGCGAGCGTAATTCAGTACCAAAGAACTCGAAGACGGCGAGGATCTCTTAGGAAAGCGGCGCTGCTTGGTCGAGGAGCACAACGTGAGCGTAGGGAGAGCCGACCGTTGGTCATTGACACTTCGCATGCTTCTGCGTATGGACTCGACCCTACTGCAACAAAGACGGAGAGTCCATCGTCCATCGAGTCGCTGGATTTGAACGCTACGTCGAATAATACTCCACGAAACGTAGCCAATGGGTTCACGCCTCTCCCTGGAGGACTTGGGACAACACAAGTACTTCCTCAAAACGGTACAGCATTACAGACAACGACTCGGCCTATATCACTTGCGGATCAAGATGGGACATCCTATACATCGACAGACGAGGAAGATATGCTGCAGATACCGGGGAGCTCATCGACGATTCGGCAGGGCCTGTCCATGTCGTCAGGGCAGGACTCATACTTTAATAGTATTGGCTCTACATCATCACACCAGCGAAGGCGTCCCATTAACCGAGCAAAGTCGCCATTATCGTTTAGCGGTCTTTCATCCAACACATTACCCGCTCACGAAGACTGGGACTACGCAGAGACGGAATGGTGGGGATGGGTTGTTCTATGCGTAACATGGTTTGTGTTCGTTATAGGAATGGGTTCGTGTCTCGATCTCTGGAGTTGGGCATGGGACGTGGGCAAGACGCCGTATGCGCCGCCAGAGTTCGAAGACGATGATACTCTACCAATAGTGGGGTACTATCCAGCGTTAATCATCCTCACAGGCGTTATGGCTTGGGTGTGGGTTGTAGTAGCTTGGGTTGGTATGAAGTACTTTCGACATGCCAAAATTAGCGGCGACTAATGCGAGCGTTTCGCTATTTCTGGCTTTAATATCTAGGCTCGAATTGAGTTCTGACACGGACTTGGCTCGATGCAATTAATGACTATTAATGACAACTTATTAATGTCGTTGAACATTGTGGCTTCGGTAGTGAACTTGGCAGGTTACTTTTGAGCTGTAATTATGTTAAGCTGAGAACTCGAAATCAGCTGGTCACTGCCGCTGTTGGTTGATGAATTGTTGGCATGTGTACACATCCAATTCCCTGGGAGAGATCTCATTGGCGTTATTAAAAGTTAAGCGCCGATACAGCGGTAACACACGCCAGGGCAGCCAATCATGTCGAGTCCGTTACAGACCAATAAATAGTGACATTGAGTCGTGGCATGCTCAGCGGGGTCCCTGCAAGCCTTTGACAAAGAAGCTCGATGGAACCAACAGTCAAAGTTTATTAGCTTTGCAGAAAAAGTGACACTATGTATGTAGGGCTTGGACTGAGCGCCAAACATGTGATTGATGGATGTTATTCATCAAATGTTTGTGTTCTCATGTGTAAGCCAAGGGATGAGTGGCGATGTTGCGTATTTTGTTGCATAGGCAGTCAAAGATGATGTGTGTATTTGCGACGGAATATTCCAGCAATGATTAGTGGTCAATGATGATGTGTCTGTTCGGTAAGCAGAGTCATCAAATGCAGTCGATATCGATATTTGAATATCTAGGGTAGCTATAATACATCTAATATTATCCCTTCGAATAGTGGTGCCCAAATTCCCCGAGGACATCAATCATTGCCCCATTGAGGTTGAATCACTGTGTAACGGCTGATGTGCAGACAGAGATCGGCGAGAAAATCCCTCGAGACTGACTGGGGTCGAGGTCGAGAACTTGCCATCTCCGACAACGTGGTTCTTGGCCAGTATCAACATCATGAGGCCGAGCATCTTGATGACACGAATACTTCATGAGACGATGGTACAGTCAATGCTGCGCAGAAATAAATATTTCGCAGTGTATCAAATATCTTGATCAATATTCGTATAATAGCCGCCAATTCCGGGCTCATACCCGACTAACAAAAGCGCATTCGGGACGTGGGGGGGCCAAATCCGAGCCAAAGTCACCCAAGCCCGAATAATTAGCCTCCGCCCTTTTTCTTGGCTGGCGACCCGACACAAGCTCGTGGACATGGCCATGAGGGTAAGTCTGAGGTCTCGTGACGATCTTCAATAGCGAGTGCCTTGGATCTTGGATCTAAACTAGTCACCGACTGTTGATCGAGAGGGTGGAGATTTGTCTTATCACGATCCAACTCGTCATGTTACAACGTTGTGTTTCATCTGTATACAAAGCAAGCCGGTGCATCAGAAATAATCACAACCGTCATGCAAGAGCTTGTCAAGCTTTATATGTCTCTGTCAAGGCTGCATGGGCTTGAGGGAGTTGCTTATTTATTTACCCACAAAGGTGTTCGTCAAGGCTGCTTATTATCATGCACACGTAGTACTCAAAGCCTTACTCACATCAATGGAGCCACGATCCATCTTGAATATCAGCCATGGCCTGTCTTGGATCCATCAGCCCTCATTTCTTTGTTTCTGTCTGAAGCTGAGAAACCCCTCAACAAAGGACGAGACCAGGTTTAAGAATTCTCGGAAATCGGATCCGACTATTGTATTAAACGAGGTATTATTACAGGCTGAGTAATAACAAAAGCAAAGAGGACGGACAAAGCCTAAAGTGACAGGACAAGACATGACAGATGGAAGGGAGACCACAGCCCTTGTCAGTCTCCAGCTACGCCTGAAACAATTCCACCCATGGCCATATGTAATCAAAATCAAACCACTCAGAAGGGTCCCAACCTCACTTGAATTGACAGTTCCAAGGTTTTTGCATATTTTTCTCATTTCAGCTGTCAACAAATAAGCCAGGTACGGGGCCTATTGCTTGCATGAGCTTCCTCAAGCTTGACATGACTTGAGCTTTTGAGTCACCTTACTCAGTGCTCATCAGCCAAGGTTCCTACAGTAGCCTCGCCGTGTCCGAGTTTCGATAATTTTTTTGCCATCCAATTCAGCCACCCATTCATATAATTTTGCCTGTTGCAAGACCCACAACCCATCCATTCTCATGCAGTAGATTCGGAGTTTGTTGACTGAAGAGGCGAGTAATAGACCAGTAAAAGTAAAATTATTTTGACGAGACAAAGCAATTGCTTAATGGGGAAGATGATGTTCCATACAACATTCGAGCTAGAGGTATAGGACTCACTGTAGGTACTGTAGCTGTAGCTGTATGTACGCTGTAACAGCACATCCACTCGATCCTCCCTTTTGGTGGCCATATCTGCCTACATCTTCCCTGAGTTCTTTTATTCCCTCTTCTAAACTCATCATCACCATATTTGATCCGTCATCCTCATTGATAGTTTTTCAACTCTATAATACACTCTGCAATCCAAATACCTGATAATTCAATATCTTCTCTACACTACTTCCATCTACAGTACCCTGCTGCAGCTCATCAGGTGCCTTCTGTCTGATCTCTCCACCGCCACACACGTACACAAACACACAGACCCTCCCCCATTTCTCTTCTCCCCCGAAGCCCCAAAACCCGCCCAAAAAGAGACCAC
This sequence comes from Fusarium beomiforme, assembly GCA_002980475.2. Taxonomy (NCBI): domain Eukaryota; kingdom Fungi; phylum Ascomycota; class Sordariomycetes; order Hypocreales; family Nectriaceae; genus Fusarium; species Fusarium beomiforme. Next base: position 25,281 of record PVQB02000168.1, read on the forward strand.
CCCTGGCACGCCCGCCTAATTCGGCTTCCCCTAGGGTCCCCACTGTTTCCCCTCAGTGTCGGGGCTCCC